>VDFB02281492.1:989293278-989319366 GCA_007258455.2 Sequoia sempervirens
TTCACAATTGAATCCTCAAGATTGAATCCAGACCTTTTTTTTTTCCCCCTTCACAAATGTGCTGCTGGGAATCTATAAATACAACCTCTTTCTATAGGAAATGGATCCCAACTTTGTGCAAACTTACTATGCAAAAATACAAATTAAGCAATCAAGCATCTTAGAAATAGCATTATCATTTAGTAATAGCAATCATAGCATTTTAGAATCAATATCATGGCTTTTCATTTAGCTGCATCATAGTCTACTATAGCTTCTTTTATCAAGTTTCACATCACTTTCATTACAGTAGCTTCATCATTATCATTTAGATATCATCATATAGGATTAGATTATTGCATTTAGCAGCATCTCATTCTCTAGATTGGCATTTTAACAGTCACAATGCTTACCAAATTTGAGAGCCCAGTGATTTAATAAATCTTTGGAGATAGAGAACAATATGACGCTTTCAAGAGTTTTCTCGTGTTAATTAAATGAATAATTGTTGATTCTCTTGATATAATGTCTTATTAAGAAGTTTTTTTTGTTATTTTACTCATTACTTATTCCAAACTTATAGCTACCCTTTGTTGACTCTTATTGTACTCATCAACTATATCATTATATTTTCTCCTATATAAGTCTCTTTCAGTAGTGAGACTTTCCACTATATCCTTGGTGAATTTACAGCATTTATCATCATGTCAGCTACTTCTAATGCATGAGTATTAGAAACTCTTCTTATAATAAATTCTCCACTAAAGTTAGTTGGTTCTACAACTCTTGGCTTCCTTCAACCCATGGCAATGACCAAATGATCAAGTAATCCCATTCCTCACTAAATGCTAACCCTTATAGTGCCAATTTGGATTCTTCCTCAATTTGAAACATGGGTCTTCCAGACCTACTTATTGTATCTAATACTACTGCATCAACAATACCCCATTCAAGCAAAAATAATACACCACTTTTCTACATAAGTGCTCTTCCTTCTTCAATTGTGATAGCTTGGAATTACCTCCTCATTGATTTCCTTACATTTTCCTAAATAACCCCCTTAGGGAGTGATGGATGTAGGCTCCTCTCCTTTGCCACACTCTCAACATGTTTTGGAGTCTTATCTCTCCACACAAAATCTTTGAAAGAAATTGTTTCAATAAAAGAATCATCCTCCATGAATGCTTTGCATTCCTCCTACCTCAAATCATCTACATTATTTAAACCACTTATATCAACATTTCCCAGCCTAAGGATAATTTCTCTTCAACTTGATGCAACCCCTCTTGGGAGAGAAGACATTACTTGTTGCATCTCTTTAGGTATAACCAAAATATCATCCTCATCTGTCTCATGGTAATCAACTACCCCTCTCACCTCAATCTTTTGATTTTTGGCTGGTGGCTACTCCAATGCGAAAGGACCTCTTAGAGGTGAATCATTATCAATTATAACAGGTGGAGGTTATCTAGGAGCTGATGGCACCGACCTCACAACAGAAGTTTCCATTGACCCCTCTGATGTAGTTTGGGTTGGCAGTGTTTGCTACTTCGTTATTGTCTCCTTCCTCCTGTAATATATTTTGAGCTTTGGTGATGGCTAATATGAAGATCTTTCCTCCAATCCTTCTGTTGGATCTTCTTCCAAAGCCATTTCTTTCCCCTTATTAGTGACTACGCGTTCTTCCCCTAGAAAACCTACTACATTCTCAAAGTTATATAATATATGCATGAATTTGTTCAACTCACCCTTAATGTTGGGAAGAGGGTCATAGTTAGGATCTGATTTTGTAGCCTTTTCCATCATTTTCTTAAAAGTGAGGTATATTTGTTTTCCTTTATTCTTGGAGTGTCAAATCAAATATATTCCTGATGACATCTTCAAGATAGTAGAAATTGTGAACAAAGGGACCACTCCTATTATTTTCCTTTGTGGTAACAATGAAACCAACTTCATCATGATTCCTCAGGTGCCCTGGTCTTGATCCATAGGGTGCAATAATTTTCCCCAATTATTTCAATCCTCCCTTTTCCTTTAAAAAATCTATTAACGTTGTCTACTAGGGGAAGAATGATCCCTTCTTCAGCGTCCCGGGAAAATGTACCACTTTTGCTCCTCCCAGTTGTCTCATAATCTCAAGGAATCTAATGCTCAATGGAACATCTCTTGGTAATGCATATGGAATTACATTAGTGCCACAAACTCTAAAAATTGTTGCACTGAGATATGGGATTATATCCCCCCAATTGTGGGTCAAGTTCAAATAAGTCCTCCTTTCCCTAGGCCTCAGGAAGTCATGTATTTCCTTGGGGATCCTTGGTGGATAATGAATCAGGAACCTTCTCAATTTTGATGAAAATACATTGTGGAACACTACATAGTCAAGTTTTTTATCATATTTTTCAAGAATTTGGGTCGAACATTGGACATGAGGGTCAATAGCACCATCCTTCTTCTGCATTGTCTTGTCCTTACCAAAATTCTTCTCTCCCTTGTATAGGAACATATGCATCAAGAGAGAATACCACCATAATTTTACCCAATATTTTCCTTCCTTTAATTCAACCAAACCCTTTTGAATGTGCTTTGCCAAGTATGTGGCATAGTCATAAACTACATTGTAGGTTTGGTGTTGAAAATATGCTACCATGTAGATGTAACTCCTTGGTATGGTGGTTGTTGGATTTTCACCAATAATTCTTCACAAGGAGTAAATAGTTTTCTTGAATTAGTTGGAAAAATACTTCATGGGGAAGGGTTCTAATTCATCTTTACCAATCCTTATCTGCTTCATATTCTTCCCAACCCTAGTACTTGCAGTGTGTATGGGAAATATTGTTCTTTTGAAGAAAACCTTAGTATTCTCATACTCCTTTCTAAAACCATCAAGATCAGTGGAGACCATGTCCTCATTCCACTCATGCAATTGGAATATCTCTACAATCTCTTTTGTTATCTTGAGCATCTCAACACCATCAAATGCTCTGACCACTATGGAAAATGGGTCATATCTTGTAGAAATATCCTTCAACAAGTCAATATCCATGTATACATTTGGGATAACTAGCTTTCCCATATCTAATCTCCAAGGTTTGGAAACATGAACCCCAATATTTCTATTTTCAAACCAATTTGGGAACAATTACCATCAAGTGAAAAGGAAATTTGGCATCCTTGATAAATAATTGCTTGTCCATTAACCCCTATGTAATTTTAGTACCATAGAATTGAACTCTTCCCTCAACCTTTTTGCTAGATGATGATTTTAGTTGGTTAATAATATCTTGGGAAAGAAATATAGATACAGTTTCAAAACTGGAGACATGTGCATTAGGTGCCATTGGTAAAAAAATAAATTCTGACTAATCTAGGGTTTTGACACAGAAGGGTTCAAAAACTACCTTTTCAATTCAAAACCTAGGGCATTGCTCATAGGCACAATTCTAATGGGTTTGATAGGAATTTCACAATTTATACGTTATTTCAAGCCACTATAAAGCAATTAAAAGCATGCAGACCTATTCAACTGAAAAATGTAGTGAACATTTACCTTAATTGAAGATGATTTGGATAAAGCATAAGAAAAGGGGGTTAGCTTTACTTACAAGTTTTTCACTTGCAAGAAACCCTAATTTTGACAGCATTGAACTCTAGAATGCTCTTCATAATCTCTTGAATGCTCCAAATGCATTTAGAATCTTCAATTGTGCAAAAAACCAATCTCTTATGTGCATTTACGTCAAAATTTGGTAGCCCTGAATGTCTTTTCTACCATTATTGCTCTCTTGTGCAAAGCAGAAATGACTATCATCTTCACATCTTTGGTTTTGAATATTAGTCATCGATCTCCTATTGAGATGACACTTTGGATGACTCACATCAAGTCAACAAAGTTTGAATTTTTGTTTCCATCATTCACCTATCCTTTGACCAATGAAATTATGCTAGCTAGATGCTAACTCATCCATTCTATGGGCTCCAAATTATTTTCTTTCCACACGACAAGAAAGTTCACATGCCTGCAGGCCCCTAACACTGCTGATGCTTATAAATCATTATTTTAATCCCACGGGGCTGGCGGGGAATGGTCAACAAATCTGCACATGCAACAAAGGTTAGTTTTAAAATGGGACCTAACTAGGCCGACAAAATTTAGACCCATGGGAAACAAGACTTAAGACTTAAGTCAATTTTAACAATGGAATATTTTTCCTGACCATAGGAAGGATTAAAACGATGGAAAATATTCAATGAACAAGAACCTAGACCAAGGGGCCAGTGAAAATAACACTTTTGATGGCTCAAGTAGTAACTCAGATGACCTGTAACTAGATGCAACAAGTCAATGAGGAAATAGAACACCAAGGGTTTAAGAATTATAAAATTTGAAATGAGGGCTTTTCAACCAATACCCTAAACCCTACCCTAAGGCAAAGAGGCAATAGATCATAACAAGCACAAAATTTTCTTAAAATTTAAAGGCTCCACCAGGCTCAAAATTAATTTTTTCCCATTCCTTTGTTTTGTAGAAGTCTAGAAAATCTTTCTAGATGTCCAACCCTTTCATAGCTACATTTGTATACTCCAACTTTTACACACCATTCTCATTAAGTATCTCATGTCAAAAAATTTAAAAAGATAAATTATGATCAATTTAATTAAGTAGGACATGGTTATAAATCATCACATCTTCAAAGTAAACCACATCCACAAGAACTCTAAAAAATACACCATCTTTATCAACTCCCATCACCTTGAATGGAAACTTCTTATATCCATGCCTAAGTTTCTCCATGACATCAATCACCTGAGGTGTTTCCATGGAAATTCCTTTAAAAATATTCAAACACCATAGTTAGGGTTTCACTCAAAGGGTTTGAAAAGCTAAACACTCTTCTCCACTCCAAATAAAAATTCTCTTAATTGCAAATGAGATCAAATGATCCAAATAACTAAAAAATTCTTTAAATAGACCTAGGTTTATGCCATAAATGCATTCATATGTTGTTAGGTAACCCTTCTTCTAGAAATATTTGTCATCATAAGGGTACAAGGATGCCTAGTACACCTCCAAAAATCATTCTCTTGCTCTAGAACCTTCATCAAAAGATTCAATTCAACAACTCTACACACCAGTGAATTTTTTGCAATTTAACTTTCATGTTGAAATATTTAGCATCCTATCCTTTTTAGGGGGGAATTTTTTTGCAAATCATAGCTCCCCCTGAAATAATGCTCTATCTCAATTTTCCATAGGATCTTGTGCAAAATCCACAAGTGTAGCATTATCCTTCTTCTCATTTTTCTAACCTTTATTTTCCTTCCAAACCTTTTCATTACCCTTTTTTTACTGATTCAGGGTTTCGTCATTCTTTCACTTGTGAATAGGTGGCTTCACAAAGGAACTTTTTCAAAAAAAAATCCTTATTCCCAACCTTATTACACTAGGAGCACACAATTTTTTTGTCTGAAACAAAGTTGTGCCTCTCCACCTTAGTTCTACACTCAACAACCTTATGAAAAACATTGTTGCAAGCATAGCAATATCCATGAAATGAAAAAACATCAAATATTTGAGGTACAAATGGTTTTCTACTCATGTAATCATTTATCCTTTTCCTAGATCGACATTCAATAGCTTTATGCCCAAATTTATTTGAGGGAAAAAAATGACATTGAAAATACTAATTGAACCTGGTAGGTTCATGTTGTCCAGCAGGTGGAGGACCTTTGAATTTGTTAGTCTTCAAAAAAGACTGAATCCATCTTATTTCTTGCTATCTTGATCTGTCTTTGCATCTATGTAGGGTGTCTTCTTGGGTTTTTTACTGGATACTTTCCCCTCCTTTTTCTGATACTTACCTTTTTCTTTGAAATTTTCATATAGGCTTGTAGAAGCACTGATTATTGGAATTTTCCCTTTTTCAAAACCAAGAATGAACTTCTCTTTTGATGGATTTTGAGAGTTAATCAACTCATCAAGAATCTTAGAACCTCCTTTTAGCTTTAAAACTTTGTCAATTTTCTCTTTTGCTTTTTCCATTAATTTCCTTAGGGAAAAAATCTCTTTTTCAATATTGGAACTTTCAACTATTTTTCTTTCCTCAGGGAAACAATTTATTCTTCAAGCTTGGAAAATTTAGTAGTTTTATCAATGAGCTTGAAATTCATGCACTCTTCAATTCCTTTCCCTTCTTTGACTTCAAATTTCAACTTTCCAATTTTCTTCACTACCTTTTCATGTTGAGATTGAAGCTCTTCATTCTTTTCTCTTTCTTCATCAAAGATCATTTATAGAAAAATTCACTAGACAATCTTCCTTATTGAATTAAAAATCATATTCATCATCCTCCTTAGATAGAGTATGACCTTTTTCATGAGAGGACTTCTTTTTGGTTACCACTTTATTCTCCATGTGTTCAAGAATAAGATATACCTCTACTATTAAGAAAATATCAGGGAACCTTGCTCGTATATAATTATTGAACACATCAGAATAATAAGAAGGGGAGTGAATTGGTATAATTTAAAATTCAGTCCCAATAAACTGTTGTTGAAGTTAAGTTGTAACAATTTAGCATTCATTCAAATGAAAATAAGAAACTATATAATAAAACACATGAGAATATAGATGACATTATATTTACGTGGAAAACCCCATAAGGGAAAAACCACGGTGAGAAATTATGCTAGGAGCCACTATCATAATCTAGCACAAGTAAAAATTAAGCTTTAATTTGACTCTTTGCGCTACAACTCCAAGGAAGAAACTACTCCATGAATTTGATTTAGGGGCTTGCACCCAAGGAATCTACTACTCCCTAATTAACAGAAAGAACAACTAAAATATGATTGATATTATGGATTCAACCATTAATAGTCATCAATTATACACATTAGGTTATGGTAGATCTTGTCACATTCTTCTAATGCACATGGAAATCTTTAGACACTTCCATTTTAATATCCACAACTTTGATCTTCAATATACATCATCTACATGCTTTGTAATTACAAAAATAATCAGCCACAAGCAAGAATAATGAAACTTGTAACATGTTTTCCTACATCTTCATTTGTGCTATACAAAAATTATATCGCATTATTTATGATTATTCCAGGTGAGTTGGCATGACTCAAACAACATCTACAAACACTCCTTTATAATCCAGTCAATCATAAACTTGTGTCACATAACAATAATATAGCTTAGTCGACCTCAACAACATCACGAAATCATAAATTAACCTGCAAAATTAGAAAGAAGAAATATTTGCATGCATTTCAAACTAGATACACCCTAGGACATGCGTACAAAGTCCACAAAAACTCATACATTTGATCTATATAATATCCTACTATGTAAATACTCAAACTTATGTTATATTGAAGAATAGGCATCCAAAATCAACTGCAACACTCAATTACATGAAAAATAAACTTGTGAAGCACCAAAATAGTTAATACTACAATATGGAATGCATTGGTCATCACTTAACATGCCTAGAAAGTCACATAGAGAAATCTTCATTTCCCAAGGAATGTGGAGCATCCTAAAAAGCATTTATAATTACTTTGCATTGCCAGAGCATAGACTGAAACTTTTTCACTTAAAATTTTCATTAAAAGGGGTGTAATGACTTGAAATATTGGATATAATGCCTTCAAATCTCTATCAACTTATAAATTCTAAACTGAAAGACTAAATATTTATCTGTAAAAGGATGTGGGCCAAAACACCATGACTCTACCTTAGGATATACATATTGAATGCCTTAGCAAAACTTCTACAACTTTCACCTAAGTGTGGTACACCAAAAGGGTAACATATCAATTTAGGAATACTTGAAACATATTAGAACATATGTACCCACCTCCACATCACACTTTGACATCAGGCTAATCATAACTCTTCCATATACTACAACTTTGACTTGCATCAAGAAATAAATCTACACATAAACCAGAGCATAGAAAATATTTAGCACACATTTGATATCATGAGAACCAATATTATCACAAAGAGGAGGGGTGAATCAGTATTTTATGAAATCTCAAATCCTCTAGAATAATCAAACACTGTAAACTCTATCACATAAATAGGAACATGAAATATGAAGACAATTGAAAAAACAACACAACACTAGATATACACGGGGAAAACCACATGGGAAAAACCATTGTGAGAATAGCTACTTGGAGCTAGTGTCCTAATCCAACCTCAAAATATGAACCACATTTTCAACCTTTTTTAGGGCTAGAACCCAAGGAAACTTTAACTCCTTGATTCAATGTTTTGGGGTCACTCCCAAAGAAGCTACAACTCCCTGATTATACAATTTTTTTTTTTAGGGTTACAACCCTAGGAAGCTACAACTCCTTGATCTAAGCACACACTTAGGAATGGTTATAAAAGACATTCCTTCCATTGTGTGAAACTAAAAAATTAAGCTTAAACATTTTGATGATTATAATTTTACTTTGTTACTTCTCTTTTCATGATTGTAATTTTGTGATGTCACTTCTTGAAATTTCTTCTCAACTACTTACTAGCTCACTACTTTTAGCAATCAAGAAGTTGTTGAACACACCAAAATATCAAGAGGCAAGGTGAATGAGTGTACTTTCAAATTTGGTCCCAACAAACTACTACTGAAGTTAAGTTATAACAATTTAGTATTCATCCACTAAATGAAAAGAAGAAAGTAGATAAGAACATGCACAAGAACATAGATGACATGAAATTTACATGGAATACCCCATAGGGGAAAAATCACAATGAAAAATGTTGATAGGAGCTACTGCCCTGATCCAACCTCACAAGTACAAAATGTTTAAAATTTGATTTTGGGATACAACCCAAGAAAGCAACTACTCCCTATCTTGAATTTAGTGTCTTGCACCCAAGGAAGCTACTACTCCTTAATTAAAAGATAGAACAATTGAAATATGACTGATATTATTGCTTCAATAATTGATAGTCATCAATTCTACACATTAGGTCTATATCAAATCTTGTCATGCTCTACTCATGCAATCAAACATCTTCACACACTTCCATTTTCATCTCCACAACTTTTATGATCTTCAATATATATCATTTGCATGCTTTATAATTACAAAACAAATCAGCCACAAACAAGAATAATGAAACTTGTAACATGTTGACCTACATCTTCATTGGTGTTATACAAAAATGATATCACATTATTTACAATTCTTCTAGGTGAAAAAAAATGACTCAAAAAACATCTATAAAAACTCCTTGAACTCCACTCAATCATAAAATTATGGTGCACAAGAATAATATACATTAGTCAAGATTAGAAACATCACAACATCACAAATTGACTTAAAACAACTATAAAAAAACTAGAAACAAGAAAGATATATATGCATTTCAAACCAAAGAAACCTTGAGAAACATAAAAAAATCCATAAAAACTTATACAATTGATCTATACAATCTTCTATTGGTGCAAATAGTCGAACATATGTTCTATTGAAGAATAGGCATCCATAATCAATGGTAACACGTTGTTACATGAAAAATGAACTTAGGAACCACCAAAAAGCTTGATATTGTAATATTGCATGCATTGGTCATCACTAAACATGTCCACAAAACTGCATGGAAAAATCTTCACTTCTTAATGAATGCAGAGCATTCCACGTTTCCTTTATCATCAATTTACACTAAGAGATCATATACCAAAAATTTTTCACTTATAATTTTCATTGCAGAAGGTGTGATGACTTAAAATATTGGATATAAAACCTTCACATCTAGGTATGTGAAGGATCATCATGGAAAAAATAGGCCCTTAAGTGGCAAAATTTTTAGAAAAATCAAAGTTAGGAAACTCTAATTTAAATATTTGAATAAGTTATCTATATTATTTCAAAAATATGTAACAATAGAACTCCGGTAACAAATTGAATGTAATTTAAACTACCGGCTTGTTTTTGTTTTTAAATCTATTCGTGAAAATTTGAAATTTCAATGCAAATTTTGTACTCCTAAATTTTAGGAAAATAAGAAGCAAGTGTTTGTTTGACCAACACCCAAACCACCAACAAAATGATAATATTTTTAATAATATTTTAGATATAAGTAGAGGACCTCATACCCGCATCGCGATGCATATTTTTTTGTAATTTTTTCTAAGTAAATAATTAATTATGAATATTTTATTACAAAATTTTAAAAATATAAAAAATTGTATGTCTAACAACCTTAACTTGGTCAAAACTTCATGAAATTCACTTTTATTTTTTTAATCCTATAGTATGCAAAGCATAATGTGACACATATTTTGATTCAATGTAATAATCGCTTGAAAGTTATAGATGTTTTTCAACTCAAGATATCAATGAGGACTCTATTGGGTAATTTGAATAGAAAATTTATAATAATTACTTATTAAATTAAAGTTAAAGAATAATTTATATTGGTGGAAAGCCAAGAATCCTTTAAAAACCCTTTTGTTTCCATCAATTTTGGGTAAAAAAATAGTCGTTAGCCACATACCCATCATATTGCCACTTTTTGGCCCATCATGATCCTACACATACCCATCTCTTTCAACTTATATTTTGAACCAGTAGACTAAATAATTATATGTAGAAGGATGTTGGCCATACCACCATGACTCTACCTTAGGATATATATGTGTTGTGAATACGTTAGCAAAACTTCTGGAACTTTCGTCTAAGTTAAATACACCAAAATGGTAAGATATCAATGTAGGAATATTGGAAACATATGATAACATGTGTACCCACCTTCACATCACACTTAGACATCAAGATGATCATAACTCTTCCATATATTGCAATGCTGACTTGCACCAATAGATAAATCTTTATACCAACTATCTCTGAATCATATAGAATCTTCAGGACATATTTCACATCAATGAGAACTAATATTATGAAGGACAGGTAGTGTGAATTATTATTCTATGAAATCTCAAACCATCTAGGAGACCTCCTGGATGAATAACATTTACAACTTTTTAAAGGGCCACAAACTAAGGAGGCTACAACTCCTTGATTGAAGTTTTTAGGGTGACTTGTAAGGAAGCTACAACTCCCTAATTATACAAATTTGTTTAATGGCTACAACCCTAGGAAGCTACAACTCCCTGACTCCAAGCTCACACTCACTAATGACTATAAAATGATAGTCTTTCCATTGTCTGAAACTGATAATTAAGCTCAAACCTTTTGATTATTACAATTCTACTTTGTCACTTCTCTTTTTATGATTGCAATTATGCTTTATCGCTTCTTCAAATTTCTTCTCAGCTACGTACTAGCTCAATACTTTCAGCGATAAAGAAGTCTTTCCTTTAGATCACTGCCTCTAAAAAATAATTAAACACACTTCGTCACTTCCCCTTTTTCATACAGATATGATCAAGATGAAACCAAATAGGTTCTACCACCTTTTCTCTCTTTGGATCCACATACACAATTTTCATAATGCATCATACCACAGTCTAACCTAGATCAACTAGGTTTAAAATTTACATCATATTACTTTGATTATGTTACATGTCAGCCTATAAAATAAAAGGAATTATATTTCCAATTCAACCATAGATAAAACAATCAACATGAATCATGTAAAGGGAAAGACCCGAAATACTACACACAACACTAGGAAAAAATACACACCTTATAGATTCCAACACACACTTAACTTGATCCTAAAATTTCTTCAAACCTTCAATCTTCTATGAACATCATACACATGCTTTGTAAATACAAATTTGGTTGAGATCATAAACAAAATACAAGTAAATTGTAGTATTTTGGCCTTCACAATATTGGTATTACATATGAATAATAAACCTTGTATTTCTCCTAGATAAGTGGGCATGACCCATACAACATCTTCAAACAATGCATAAAATTTGCTCACACTTGAACTTATGGCACACATGATTGATATAGCTTAGTTGGCCTTATTTAAAATATAAATTTGAACAAAATTAGTTGAAACATCTATTTGGAACTAGAAAAAAGAAATATCTACATTTGCTTCAAACCAAAGACACTATGAGACACATGAGTGTCCAAAAAAACTTATGCACTAAAATTCAAAAAAAAATTGTTGGCATAAGTAGATTGACATTAAAGCTAGCCACTAGACAACATATTCCTACACATTAGCAATTATAACTTTCTTTGTGGAAGGATTAATAACACCTTCACATCTCCATGAACTTAACTTTTGATCAGCACAACCATATCTGCAAATATAGACATATGTAGAGACAACCTTTATACCACTAAGAATATTCTCACAGAATGAATAGAGACTTAATTCTATCACTATTAAAGGACCTTTCTTGTAACTCAAATGATTTGAAACTTGCGGGATCACACATGCTTTGACACACCATGAACCTAACCCCAAACCGTGGGACCAAAACATCATTAGTGAAGAAATCTAGAGAAATTCTCAGAGACTATAGCAACCAAACTACCAAACTACAACATACTCTAATGAACTTTAGATAGCAATCACAACCAACCTAAAACATTCTACATCTCCCAACAAATCTATACTTAACCAATTTTTATTTCCAACATTCCTTTGTAAGAAATCGAGTTCCAATTGGACCCTTATGGAATATCCATCTACAACTCAACTTGAGTGACTTTAGGGTTCTAAAAGGAAAACTACAAACCACTTGGATTCATAATTCTTGCAATTATGGAAAATTCAACATAATTTGAACTTGAAAAAATGGCTTCATCATGATAAGGGAATTTTCCTTTTTATAAATACTATGGCTATTTTTTTTCATATGTTTTCTAACTTTGGAATATGTCTTGAAATTTGGCTTATTTTCAAGATGATAATCTCAAAAGATTCTTTGATTAGTCATTTTCTTTTATTTAAACTTGGGTAAGCAACGGTAGACCATAACATAAAAATTCACCTGAACCAAATACCCAAAAATATCTCTCAGATGGGTCATTTGAAATGGAAAATAAGGGGACATGAACTTCAAACATATTTGATGACTTCTATGATATTTTTTCTACTAAAGATGGGAACCTAGAAGCCTTAAGTATCCATTAGGAAGAGAGTCAAGGTCTTGAAAGAAATTGAAAACCAACTATTAACACCTCATAATAGCAAAAAAAGGGACCAAAAAATAATCTATTGAGAAGAGAAATCAAAACAACAACTAGATACTTGTGCATTACCATTTGGAGGAAAGATAAATTACAATATTATGCAACAATACTTATTAATTTGAATAAAAATATCCTAATATATACAAAATTAGATCATTAAATAAATAGTAATGCATGAGGTGTATCCCATTGACTAGGATATTTAGATCCTATCCTTCAAACATGGATAGTTTGAATGTAGTATGCTTCTTAAGCCTAGAAATCAATTCAGTCCCATTCCATATTGAATAAAATTTAGTGTGCTTTTGAGGCCCACACTTTCATTCATCCCCCTTGAAGATAATGTCTCCTTTCAACACTCTTGGGGTTTATTTATTTTTATCAAAATACCTCTTCATTTGAGTTGGTGAAGCTCCATTGTCTTCATAACTTGATTCCTTATTTTTCTAACTCTATCAATTGTGCAAACATTATTTCCATTGGGTATTCTTCCATCATTTCCAACTAATTGAAAAAATTTAGAGCATAAGATTAGTTAATATGGTAGCCTTCATTATGGGGCTTGTCCGATCCACCTGGGTATATTTAAACTTAGATTGACAAGATATCAGACATCCTCAAATTACATCTTAATAATCTTGATCAAGTCCTTGTTTACTGAGACTCAACCAATCCATCTACTTTAGCATATTAATTTGAGAATGTATTCAAATAAGCACCATGTTTTACAACCTAATCATGTAGTGCCCCTCTATCGGTTGTTCTAGACTTTTGTGTGAGTATTTGTGTGTGCTTCATTGATTACTGTGTTATTTGATTGTGTGAAAAATATCATATGTTAGTAGTCATGTTTAAATAATTAATTAAATCATAAGTGAGTTGCAAGGTTATTTAAAATATAATTAGAAATTAAAATAATAATCAATTAAATTAAATCAAATGATTTAGAACAAATAATCAAATTAAACTAATTCGTTAAAAGTAAAAGTGATATTATTAGATAAATTGATTTAAATTGTTGTGTTAAATTGAAGTTAATAATAATTATGAAAAAAATAATCTTGAAAAGATAATTATTTTAATAAGAAATTTAAATGGTTAAGGGGATAGGAAGCTGAAGTGTTTTAAAGCAAGAAAAGATGGAAAGAAAATAATAAAAAAGAAATAGCAATGTCTCTCAAAATTTGAAGTCTCTTCAATAAATTCTAAGAATAGGGGCCTAATTGGGGGATCCTTGTCATTAATTGCTTCCATACTCTGCAAAAATTATTGGGTTTTGATGGTATTTTGAAGAAAGTGAAGTCTAGGTTGGAGAGGAGGATCGGTGTGAGGATCGGTGTTCTTCTATGAGAACGAATTCGATGGTTGTGTCAAAGGATCTTTCGCTTCATCATCTCAGTTTTCCTGCAACAAAATATCTAGGTTGGTCTTCTGAGACTCCTTATACGGTTCTTGTTATTGAAGTTAGCACTGGGAAAACAAATTTTGTTTGTATGTTGGTGCGGCTATGATTCTTTCATTCCCAAACATGAAATATTTGTGTTTTCGATACCATATTTTCTCCTGTGTAGCCTGGCCGAGCCCCTTTAGAGCACTATTGTTCAGGTGAATAACTATGTTACACATTTTCTATTATATACATATATTTACCTTTTTATATCTTGTCGGACTATGTTGTATGTGGGCGATATGGCCATTATGCAGTCACCTTAGTAGCAGATCGATAGACTTCTTTTGCTTGGGGAAGGGATGATGCTAATCTTTGATTGTCATACTCTGTGGGCATCCTATGTGTAGTGCAAAATCTGTGTTTCCCTCACCCTTGTTGCATTCCTTTAAGCTTGGAGAGCATACAGATTTGTTAGTCTTGAGCCACTATTATACTATCCTCGAAGGCACTATTTATTTTTCCTTGGGCTATTTTTTTGTACAAACCTAGAGCCGAATGCTTGATGGCTAGGTTATGCCGTATGTTTCCTTGGATACTATCATTATACTCTTATATTTTCTTCCTTCTTACTAGACTCAGGTATAGAGTCATTTCTTTCACAATACACATGATAGTTAGCGACTTTATTCTTGTTTTCTATTGCATGCAAATCACTTTGCCAATGACTCTTTCTTATACGGTATATATATTGATTTAGTTCGGTGATTATACTTATGCCTGGAGTCATATATTCTTCATTATGATTTTATTTTGATAGTCGATGGTTTTGACTTGTAGTTGTTGATCCATACTTGAATGGTTGTTATGTTTCCGTATGTCTTATAGTGGGTATAGTGTATATAATATTTGTTTGTGCATTTGTAAGAATTCGATGGAGAGCATTGGCTATATATATTGCGTATGAACTTCAACTGTAGTCCACATATTATATAACTAAGTTGTGTTTTAGTGGGAAGGTTAGGTTAGGCTGTGTGTTTAGAAATTCATGTCATTTGATAATCATTCTAGTTGATGTGTATTCGGTGCCAATTATATCGGCAGTGATACTTTAGTTGTGTGTACTTCGTGGGTATCCAGTGTCTTGTGTCACCTCTTTTTGATGAAGGGATATTAGTTGTGGCATTCGAATTTATAAATATTCTTGTAAGTATAACCCCGATGGAATAATTATAATGTTTATTTGTTATGTTGAGCTAAGCTTCCGTCAATGTTAAAATACGTGTATATATTTAGAGGTAGGGGTAATATGTATAAGGATTATTTGTGTCTATGACTGGTTTTGAAGATAAGTGAATTAAGGAATAGGGAAGCAATTTTTGGAGTTAATAATTGTTAATGTATATACTTATGAATGTATGGGACTAATAAAGTAAATAAGACTATATTTAGGTTGAAAATGGTTACTTAAATAAAGATAAACAAGGTTAAGTTTCCTTGACACTGAAAATTGAATGAAGGTTATTTCCATTATTAAATGATTAGCAAATTGTCTAAGAAGATTAAGAAATTTAGGATATTATTATTACCACAATTATTATGGATTATTCTTTGTTAATTTGTAGGTGAATATTGTTATTTTATAACCTTTAGAGTGGAATGGTAAGATTAGTGTGTAAGCTAAATAACTAGGAAATTGTATTAAGATCGTCTCAAATATTATTATTCGAGGGAAATAATCTTTTAATTTAATTATGAGATTAATGATAAGGAATATTATGAAATGTTAAAATATGCCTTGAGATAATTACGATATGTGATTATAGAGTTCCTTTATTTATTTTAAATTAATTCTTATTAAACGAATGGATAAATTGTATTTGAAATGGTCATTGTTCATTTAAGGGTAGTTTGGTGTATCCTATTTGTGGTGCCCTCTTTGGAATTTGCTTGGCTTCGAAAGTGATTTCATTCCATTGGGTTCGTGTCCTTTTTTTTTATGAGTGATTTGACAAATTCTTTCATTGTGACTTTTCTTGAGTTGACGTGAGTTAGGGATCTTCTTTAAGTTAAATTGTGTTGCTATTCATTTAACTTTACGTGGTATATTCTTGGTTTGTGGGGGTCTTATTAATTGATTTTGTGGGGAAATATTTTGGATACTAATGCGATGCTTGGTTGTGATAAGTTTATGCTTCTTATTGTATGCAATCTTTCCACTTGTACTATTTTGGTGAAACATTAAATTATATTGTCATGTTGTTGATTTTGTCAAAGGTCATTTGTTTACCAACTGTACAGGTATCTTGTGAGGAGGAAATTGAGGTCTCCCTTGGATGCCTGGTTTCATGCTTTTACCTTTGTTGTTGAAGGATTGTTTATGGATGGTTCCGTGTTGGTGTGAATGCCTTTGGAGATTAATGTTGATTTAAGGAATCCTTTGTCATTTAAATTGCGTTGCAATGTAATTGGGAACTCGTATTTTGTTTATGAGTTGTGGGTAGTTGATCTTCTTGGATTTTTGATTTATTTTGTATCAAAGTTGATTATGTAGTCTGGATGGGGTTGTTGATCTTATTTTGGTTTATTCACTCATTATATTTGATTTGAAAATAAGTTCTTATGGCCTTGCAATTATTGTTGTCAGTTCTTTGATGGGGAAACCCTAGTGTAAACCTTTTGAGATTTTTCCAGAGGTTTGATTTTATTGCTGGTCAATGTTCCTCATTTTATGTGCTCTTGCCATGGCAAAATATTGGTATCATTATTTTGAAAGGGTTGTACGAAACTTTGTGAGACTCTGATTTTGTACTTGTTAGCGAGATGGGTAATGCCTCACATGCTTTTATGTTGTGATTCTTTGTTCAAATTATGATGGTACAACCCTTGGTTTGTTTTGGTTTTGATGTTGTTGGGTCTCTAGGGAGAGTGGCTCCTCGTGGGGGCCGGTGCCCTTTAAGGGGAAGGGCACAGGATAACCCACGATGAGTGAGTTAGTAATCAAGTGAAAACCTAATAATTAACTTAGGAGAGTTGGGTAGTAATACACTAAAAAGATAATTGTTGCCTCATCTGCCTTTTAGTGCTACCACAGACTAAAGGGGATTGAGAAGGTCGTGGTTAGCATGATTGTTTCCTTGACTTCATGGAAGGTAACGGTTCCGCATGAGCAACCCTATGGGGCAGTTCCTTGAGATAGGTAGCCTGGAAAACCATAGATGGAGGGCGTTCCTAGTGCTTGGTTTCCTGGATAATCCGTTAGTAGATGGAGGTGGTACCTTGCAACAGGTAGCCTGACAAATCCATGTTAAGCCATGCGATGACACTCTCCCCTAGTTGCCCAGGTGTTTTACTTTATTATGTTCCTTTGGAAGTATGTTATGGGAGTTGGTTTAGATTGTGGTTGAATGGACTTATATTGATTTATGGAGTATTTCCTTGATACATCTTTGGTGTACTTTGTGGTCTTGTATGATCTCATTGATGTTTGACTTATGACCTTGTACTCTTATGGTACTGTGATATGATGTTATTGTATTGTTTAATTGCAATTTGGAATTGTATTATGTTTATTAATTCAGTTTGATTTGGAAGTGTTTCATGATCATCCTTTGGTTACTTGTTTTCTGGTCATTGCTTTGATTTATGTGATGGATTATGACTTTAAGTTATTATGATGACTCTTGGATGTTGTTGATTATTTCATTGTAATCCTTGAGTTTTATGATACTTTTGTATGACATTGAGTCTTGTGGTTCCCTGTTTGGATGTTCTTGGTTGTGGTCTCTTCTTGTCCGCTCCTTAGCATGGGGGTGGGTCTTCAGAACCATGGTTCGGTGGAGCGTGCTAAGCACCCCATTGGGTCCCCAGTCGAGGATTGAGAGGTGCGGATTGGTCTGTTGCGATGACTCGAGTTGTATTTGTCTTGGAGTCAGTTATGATACTTTGTATTCATCTGTTTATTTGTATCATGTTATCTTGTGTATGGTTTCCATTTATGTTGGAAACACTTTGGTATCATTGTACCTCTTGAACATTGTACTGTAATGTAATGTTAAACTCAGTGTGCTTATTGGCCATGGCAGTTGTTATTCAATGTGTTAAGTTAATCTTGCATATGTTGTATTTATGTACATAGATGGTTTCTTATCAATGATTATCATGTATGTGTTATATTTGTTAATGTTTATTTTGTTATGGATTATATCTTTGGCTTTTATTCTTTTATTGTCGTTGTGTGGATCTAAGTCTCGTAATGACTCCTCGTGTACCCCAGGGATGTATGTGTTAGTGAATCTACTTAAATGAAATTCATGTCATGACTTAATGTGTATTACATGTATGTTATGTTTACTTTAAAAAAAAAATTGTGCAATAATTATTGTTTAATTGTCCTTTGGGGTTCGCACAGCGGGGCGTTACAAATCACTTATCTTTTTTCCCACAAACACCATGGAATTATTGTATATGATGTATTCAAGTACACCAATCCTTGTGAACATTTATTAATAGAAGCTCAATAATACACTTTATTTCATTTGCTTTAGTTTTATGTCCTCTAGCCATCTTGTTAAATAATCAATAGCTTAGAGTGCCCATTTGTGTCATACACTTGAAGGTGGATTAATAATTCGAATGAAATATAATATCCACTTCATAAATGGTTTTCCAACCCTAATAGGGTACAATAGAAAGGATGACAACTTCTATAATTTACTAATTAAAAATGTACACTTCTTTCATTTTCTTACCCATGAATGGAAATATTTGATTAAATCAAGCTAATAATTGCCTAATCTAATTATTTTTCATGTTGTTTTCCCTGGAGAAAAGGGACCTCTTGCTTCCCCATCGTGGAATTCTTACAAAACTTGATCAACTCTTAGTTAGTATCAATGTGCATCTTAGTTGGACACCATTAAAATTCTTCTTCAATAACACAACATTTAATAACACATAAGCGATATATTTTAATATGAAATTTCTTTTCTTTTCCTTATCTAACCCTTTGTCGATAATCACCCATTTGGAGTAAGTTTATCATATCTTATATCCATGTTATGGGTATTTGTAGGATCATGATGGGCCAAAAGTGGTGATATGATGGGTATGTGTAGGGTATGTGGTGACGACTTTTTTAACCCAAAATTGATGAAACAAAAGGGTTTTAAAGGAGATTCTCAACTTTCCACCAATACAAATTATGATTTACTTTGAATTTAATAAATAATTATTATTCATTTTCTATTTGAATTATGACTAAAGTATTGATTGATAGGATGATAAAAAAACATCTATAGCTTTCAAACGATATCACATTTTTTGAATCTAAAACATGCGTCACATGCTATGCTTCACATACTATAGGATTTTAAAAAAATAATTTCGTGAAATTTTGACCAAGTTAAGGTGGTCAGACATATGAGTTTTTATATTTTTAAAAGTTGCAATAAAAAAATCATAATTAATTATTTACTTGGAAAAAATAACAAAAAAATATGCATCACATTGGGATATGAGTCCTCTACTAATATCTAAAATATTATAAAAATAATTATCATTTCATTGTGGTTAGGGTGGTCAGACAGACACCTACTCCTTATTCTTTCCCTAAAATTTAAGTACTACTACATTGAAATTCCAAATTTTCACCAAACAGATTTTTTTCTTTTAAATAAACCTGGTAGTTTAGAAACTAAATTCAATTTGCTACAAATTCTATTCTTACATATTTTTGAAATAATATAGATAACTTATTCAATTTTTACGTCAAGTTTCCTAACTCTTATTTTTTGAATTTTCATCACCACTTAAGGGCATTTTTTTTCCATGATGATCCTACACATACCCTTATAGGGATGATGGTGTATCCTTTTTGGATAATTTTGGAGAACTAGAACAGCCTCCTCATTATCCTATTTATTATTTTCCAACCTAACAAGTAGTTTTCACACGAGGTCTTCCTAACCATCTTTGTCACCTTAATACTTGGGTGACTAATCATCAGATGAATCTTTTTATTTAAATATAAATTTCTAAATTTTTTAATACTTCTAATAAAAGAAAGTACATGCTTTTAAAAAAATGTATACCTCTACTCATAAAATTTGAAACCTTGGTAGGAGAAGCTTATTCATTATTCCAAACCTTCTTTTTTCTATTGCATTAACATAAAATAAAAATTATCTAGACCTCCAAAAACATATAGGATGAATCTTTAGAAAAGTCAGGATTTGCAAGTGTGGGTTTTGTTTCTATTCCTTCTTTGATGGTTTCAAAAATATTCATCCCTTCCACTGTCTAGTTGAAATATATGTTTTTCTTTAACATGGAGGTCAATAGTTTTAAAATATTTGCAATATATAGTATGGACCTCCTTACAAAGTTAATTCTTCCTAGAAAACATTTTAATCCCTTTTTAGAGAAGTATTCTAATCATGAAACAACTTGAAATATTTTCTCCAATGAAGGAAAAGGAGAATTATATTTTAAGGAAGCCCTATTCAAGTCCTTAAAATCAACACATAGCCTTATATTTTCATTATCTTTTCTTACAGGAACTAATTTTGAGACCCATATCATGTGTTTGATAGGGAATATAATGTTTCCCTCTATAAACCTTCTTTTTCATACTTGGGGTTCAAGTTTAGGATTGAAGGGCCATTTAATAAATATTACAAGTTTATCATTAGGCTCTACTTCAGTTGTGTGTTGTGTAAGATTAGGGTCAAACCATTTTAGTTCACTATATTCCCAAGAAAAAATATCACTATACTCATGACACAACTTAATAAAAGCATACTTTCTTCTATTGTACATACCTTGATAAGTTTGAGGAGATTTCCCTTGAATATCTTGACTTATTCAAAGTATTACTACTTGAATTCCTTACTCACTCTTCCCTTTTTAACCTAATCATATGTAAAAAATATAGACTCCAAATTGACCAACACTTTAGTTAGCTTATTATACTTTACCTATATGATTTACTCACAATAGTGTTCCTGCAATTTTTCTTGATTTACTAGTTTCAAACTTAGATTCCTCCTGCAATAAATAGCAATTTATTGATGACTATCAAACACTTTCCCATGAATATCATTATCCTGGATATAGGGTAGGGTATTAGCACCACTTTGACATACAATTGTACCCTACTATTGTTGATGCCACTCAGAATATCATACTGATATCATATTTCAACCACCATATCAACATGTTTATTATTTGGTCTAGGTATGGACAATATATTAAAAACATAAAATTATTCAATTATATCCCATACCCTATTATTATAAGACTTCATAAAACTAGTTTTCTCACATGTAAACCTCTTACATGATTAATAATTAGCTCACTATCACAAAACACTTTCAAATAACTGAATTTCTTCTTTCTTGTGCATTCTAATCCTTAAATGAGGGTGTCATATTCATTTGTGTTATTGGTAATATCTAAAATAAAATATGAAAGTTGAATAATATTTCTCACCTTTTAGAGATACTAGAATTATACCTCCACTGCCTAAGCCATTTTTACTCCTTACCACATAAAAGTATATCTTACATGCTTCATTACATTTTTTCTCACAATGTTGTTAATCATTATTAACAATGTTAGAAACAAAAATATCTTCCTCATCAATCAAATAATCTCCAAAAAATACCTCTTCCAAGTATTTATATGGATCAAGATCATGATTTTTCACTGCCCACTCATCAAGTAGTAGATAATGTATGTGTTCTATTTTTGTGTTAGTTTCTCAAAACAGAGGTTGTACTTCTTAGTCAAATATAGTGTAGTTTACATTAACAACACTAGTTACATAAGGATCAATATTATCCTTGTAAATGGGTTCTATTTTTTTAATTAAATTTAGTACCATACCTTGTCCTAAATAGTATATTTGATAAATCAAATAAAAGGTAACCACATATATCTTTTTTGTGAAATATTTGTATAGGTATAAAGCAAAGTATGGTGGTGGGTCTATCACAAAAAAATTGTACGGAATGAAAAAAATTGGATAAGTTTGTACTATAAGGATAAAATCTTTGATGACTCCTACAATGTTTATGGTTGTCCCATCTACATTGACTACTTCCCTAGAATGTTGCTAATATTCAATACCAAACTTATCAATGACTTGTTTTGGTATGTTTGAACTACTTATACCTAAATTTACCATGCAATTATGGCCTAGATTATTACCCATGATCAACAAGACATAAAATAGTGGTGGTTTTACCTCTTTATCTTGTTGTTCATTATTGGGTTTGGGTTTTTTTTTAAGTACAAATTTGGACTAATCTTTATAAGGTTAATCTAACATACTTAAATCAGAAAATGAATACAAGGTATTGAAATTAACATTCTTCATATGTTGAACCAATAGATTAAAGAGGATTTTACTAACCTTTTGTTTCCCCTTAGGGAGAATAGTATGACCTTTAGTTTGTTCTTTTTGATATTGACTTCTTGGTCTCTCCTTGCTTGCTACAGCTCAAACCTTTTGTAAAATTTACACATTTTCTATGTACAAGATCTTAAATTATCATCCTTTACAATTTCACATTAGTTTTTTCTTCCCCTATGTGCTTGGACCCAATTGTTCTCTTAATTTTCATTTTTAATAATCATATTCAAAAATTAAGAAATAAACAGGGATCAATTATTTAATATTCACTTACCAAAACTAAAAGACCCAAAATAGGTCTATACTAGGGCCCTATCACCCTTGTTCAACCTATTTTTTACCCTATTTAAATATATTATTATCCACATTTAATACTTTACAAATTAAATTTCATATATCAACTTTTGATAATTAATTTTGTGGGAAATAAGTAATTGCATATAAATAAAATTCCTTTTAACCATTTAAATAATAAGAAATCATAATGCAATCCTAGTGAATTAATTGAGTAATTGGGAGTCCTAAGAAGAAGTGGAGAGAAGAATTAGAAATGCTTAAAGCACTTATTATTAGTCAAGATCTTCATGAGAAATCCATCATTTTTAATGGGAGTTTATTCCTCTTTCATTTTTATTTATTTTGTGAGTACTAACAGTTGCAAGACATTCAATGAAGAATTCAATTATCCTTGAAGGTTATAAGTACAATTACTTTTTTCCATCAAGAAAAGAAAATTTGAGTTGGAAGTTTTAACACTTGTCAATTTATCATTCTTTTTATCCATTTCACTCTGCCTGATTGAGGGTAAGCACTCTTTTACATCATCATAGCCATTTTAGAGGTAGAAATACAAAACCAAGGTTATACTTAGAAAATCCCATATATAATACAAATTTTCCCCTCTTTCTTGTGTGCAAGTGATAAATCTAAAGTATATTTAGAAAATGATTGAAGACCTATTTGCAAGTTCTAGAATTCAAGCCTTTTACCTCAACAAATTAGGGAAAGTGGAATTAAATATCAATAGATGATGTTTCAAAGCTGATTTTGGAAAGGAAAAACCTACAAATAATGACCATCTAAGATCTAATTTCTAATTTTTGAGGTCTATGTTCCTAGGTGTAGGGTACTAGCACCCCTCTCTAGCCTATTTGAGCTCAAATTCCTACCGTGTTCCTCTATATCAACACTCTGTTGGTTTTTACTTAATTTATGGGTTTGTATTTTTTGTTTTTCTGTAATGTCATCATTTTACGACACTCTCATAGTTGACCTAGGTGCATATTTACATTGTCAAATTACTTTAATCATTATTCAATTAATCAACATGAAATCCCACCTAGAAGAAAGAACCAAAAAAATGATCAACCATTCTGGCTCCTCCATTGAAGTTAATAGCCAATTAGGTGTTTGTGATCATTTTTGGTTCCTTCCATTGTAATATAGGAGAAAGTGTGGTTTATATTGTAGATCCCTTTTTTCAACATCACTATTTTGGTGAATCTAATGTGCTACATTTTTTCACATTTTTAAATCTTAATGTTATTATTTTAAAATTTGAGTGCAATATTAAGTTGTGTGAATTTTTTAAAAGTGCATGAATATTTTTGTAAAAATCATTGAAAAAGAAAATATAAATTCATACTATTTTCATTTCAAATGATAAATAAGTGTTCAATTTTAGTTGTTTCAAGATTGATTCTGTTAATTACTACATTTTCAAAATTTGAAAGTTGTCTTTTGAATATATTGCATTACTTCAAGAACATAAAATTGTATTCATATTAATTGTGTCTTTTGTTGATGCCAAAAATTGGCAAGGTAACAACCTTTATGAGAAACTTATTTAAATGGCGACCAATTGTGGTAAACTGAGTGACCTCCGGATTTTTAAAGAAGTCAGCTTCTTCTATAATTGGGGTTTTGGAATGGGAAAAGGAAGTAGATATAAAATGTAAACTATAACTAAGGCGATGCGCCAAGACTTAGATGTAAAGTACGATAAATCTATCTTTTGGATGCGATTTAAGGTCCCGTTCAACAATCTGCTGTGTCTCACAATAATAGAAATCAAAGATGAAAACCTGAATAATTTATTTAATATCATAAAATAATTCTCATACACATTTAATGAAAAGAAGAGTCAAAATACATGGTCTAAATCAGCAAGCTTGTATTGAAATCATAGAAGTTTTGCAAATAAACGATTCAGGACAATAATGGCATAGTATAATGTTTTATCAAATAGTCTAAGATTTCAAAAAGGGCTGAACAATGGTACAATATGAGAGTCTTACACAATAATCTAAAAGCAATACAAAAGGCTTGGCATCTTTTCCCTAATTTTTTTGTATCTTCCGAACTCATTTTTCAGAAGGAAGAAGCAATATATAAAGATAAAAATCCCACCTCCTCATGCTTCAGTAACAAAAAAGATCTCGTATCATGAGAAATGATGCCTACAAAAATGATTTCCTTTAGCCATTGCAATTGAAAAAGATTCGAACGTGGTCACTCAAAAGCCAGATTCATCCCCTAGGAATGATGGAAGTGGTCCTAGTGAAGAAATAGTGAAATCCCATGCAGACAAGTTTTGCAAAATCATGTAGTCTGTTAAGACATGTGGTAGCCCGGTGGCACACACTACTCACTCTCTCCCTCCATTCGATGAAGTCCCCATGAAAGAGACACGTGGCAACAAGTCGAGGCATATTCGTTGATTCCTCCTCATGATGAAAAATTGCACGGTGAAGACACGTGGATGAATTCTTTACTACCAATACTGATTGTGGGGTCCGCCCAAAAGGTGAATGCAAATAAATGTTATGTGGCATGCAGACGGGGCTTGATTCAAAATTTAAGGGAAGCATCCTTGAAGTTCCCATGGTGTTTACACGTGGAAGCATGGCGGAAGCCGGTAGGAGAGTGAAGGAAGGATACCTTGCGATGAGCACATGGCAGACACGTGGCAGAAGTGGATGAGGTTATACAAAAAGGGGGCCCAATGATTATTGAAGTAAATGAGGCACAATCTGGTACTTAGCAAAAGCAAAAATCACCCGAAGGGAGCTTGAGGAATTTATGTATCCATAGCTTTTCACGACTATCAGGGGCATTTCACTTGTGGAAAGAGGAACCCAAAAATATT
>VDFB02281492.1:989321605-989347565 GCA_007258455.2 Sequoia sempervirens
AGAGGGAGGACTCATTATGTGTTGTGGTGATAGCGAAGTCATGGTGGACTCTGTCTATTTAGGGAACTGAGCTAGGCTTGATATAGTAGTAGCAGGAGGGGTATCAATGGTGGCCATAGAGGAAAAATGTGAAGTGATAGTAGATGTGGATAGGGTTGAGGCGAAAGGTGGAAAGGTCCACATAGGATTAAAGTGATATGATCTTGCATGGGAGAATTGTGAGAAACCTCCTGCAACCATTGTAGCAGAAGCAGAGAAAGAAGGGTTGACACTTGAAGTAAGGGGGGCCATGGACACAGCAAGAGAAACCAAAGATTATGAAATAGGAGAAGAGGGACCAAAAGTTACATATTATTCAGATGGTTGCAGTCCCTAACTTAGTGTAAGCTCCTGGATTGCTACGGGCTCTTGCAAACTCTCTTTTTTGAAAATTCTTTTGTGTGTTGTCGTTTGATAGGTGGGGATCCATCCACCTCTATAGCCTCTAACTATTGTTGTGAGTTGTCCTAGTTCACATTTTTCCGGTCCAAGTGTGAGTCATTAAAGGCCTTGTACATGATATGATCACCCATACATTTCAAGAGACCTTGACCAGGTTGTTGCCTTCTCTCTTTAGGTGTCTATCTTATACTTCCTTCTCCTTTCCTTCCCGATTATCTACCAACCTCCTCTAAATTGGCATCTTCATCATCATAGCGTGAATCAATATGTGCTTCATTCCATAATTTATAAAATCTATCATCTGTCTCCATGGTTTGATAAGGGGCATCAAGGTGTTGGATTTCTCGTTAGTAGATCAAGAAATCCTTAGTTTTTTCCTCACTCCAATTTTCTTTTCTTGACAACTCATTGCGAAGAGTGGCCCTGATGCAAAGCTTCTCATTATACTTTG
Source organism: Sequoia sempervirens (assembly GCA_007258455.2). NCBI lineage: Eukaryota > Viridiplantae > Streptophyta > Pinopsida > Cupressales > Cupressaceae > Sequoia > Sequoia sempervirens. The sequence continues at coordinate 989,322,498 of VDFB02281492.1, forward strand.
TTGAAGGGAAGTAGCACTTAAGCCATGGCAGCCTACTATGCTCAGTTGGAATATGAGCTAGGTCAACCAACATCTCATCCTGATCCTTTAGGGGACTCCGACACTTCCCCCAATATGGCTTAGGGTTGTGCATTACCTTGACATATTCATTTGGTAAGTCATTGTTGGGGTTGTAATGCCATTTGTCACAAATCCACACTAGCCCCAAATGAGCTAGCTTCACCTCCAGTAGCTTATGTGTCTTCTTCTTGGCCATTACCAGATTTAAAAACAGTGAGTAGATGAAAAATCCTTTCTTCTTGGCTAGTCCCCCGTAAAAAGTATAGTCAATAATTGATACTTTCCAGAACATTTCGAGGGCCAACACAGGATTTGCTGACACATGTCAGAAGCTAGAATGGTTCCCTTGTAAATCCGTGCATCTGAATGAATGTGAAATATTCTCTGAGAAACTAGCTACATTTCAGAGTGACATTCTACATGCATTCTGTCTGGTCCGTGGTGAGCCAGTACAAACTACCATCTTCACTCAAATCTTGCAGAATCAAAGTCAAGAAATAATCTAAAAATGCATAATAATCATAAGTTGAGGATAGGAGAGGAGTCCATACAGAAACAATCCTTCTTCCTTTTTCATCAAATATCACCAATCTAACATGTTTTTTTAAGAAGTCAGGGTTCTGATGTAGAAACATGTGGGAAAGGAAGGAAGGAAACCTGAACCTCTGATGTGTTTTGTAGTCCCTTAATTTTCTTAACATCTCCTCAGTGATGAATTCTGCGAAGTCATACCAGAAAAAAGAATGTTGCCTATGCAACTAAAACCCCTGACCCAATTGAAATTCTTTAACATACCTGTCAGTGTCCAGGCCAAAAATAAAGGTCATCATTGAAAATGTCTCTTGCATGTTAGTGGGGAAAGCATTGTGTTCCACCAGAATCTTTGGTGGCTTTTTTTGATCATGGTTGGACCTTTTGGTTTCTTTGTTATAAAAATCCAAAGCCAATTTTTTGGTTCTCCAGATTTCCTCCCCCTTTGCTAGAGTGAATGACTCTATCTTTTCGGCTCTGTAGATTTGGTCAAGGATGCATAGCATGTTCCAAATAGCTTCTAGGTAGATATTAAATTTTAGCTTCCGGCCCTCGATGTTGTTGGCATCCGGGTTGAAATGATTAATGGCCTCATCAAGTAACTATGGGAAGTATTGCACAAACGAGACCATATATTGTGGGAGCCTGCTGAACCATAGCTTCTGCACCAAAGAATCTGGGTTGCTAATTTTCTTCATCCTTTCATAGACCACCTCCCTCAAAGTCCTAGGGTTATTTGCGAGGATGGGATCATGAATGTTATCCCATTCCTCCTTTATTTGGCTCTAGTCTCTATGGGGTTTTTTCTTTTGTGAGGCCTGCATGTTTACCACTCTGGCTTCTCTGGTATCCAAGGTGAAGTGTAAGAGATGTCTTCAAATACATAGGTAGCTAATACTGCACGCATGACATCAAACAAAGTTTGTGTTGCCTCTCCTTGCACCTCTGTTTTAGAACATTCTACCATTTTCCTTTTGTTGTAGATCTCTGCTATGCTCAAATTTTCTACAATTCGCTTCGGTTCTTTTTGCACTCAATAATTTTTCTCTAGGTAGTGTGCTTAGAAAGCTTTCATAATGTTAGTTGCTTGCATGCAATACTTAGTTATTTCTTTTTTGGGGTAGCCAACAACACCTGCATTTTAGCATTAAATTCAACATGTACTACCAATTCTTTGCTTGTGCGAAATGAATTCCTTTCCATTTTGAAATGACAAAAAATCATAATGAAATTTGATAATGATGTCCTACGACATGATTTTCTTGGAAATTGAGTCGACGATTGAATGCAGCCTAAGCTTTCACATGCTTTGGCAATTAATATCCCAAAAATAATGATTAAGCCCAAATATGCAATAAGTACTTGAAAAGATTTCCATTCTGCCTTGGAGTTTGGAAAATGCTTGAAATGTGACACCTTAGCATTTGGCCATGTAGACTACCACTAAGGACTACCACTAGCTTATGCTAATCAATTAGCTCTTATTAATCTTGCATGCAACAAACCATACATAGCAGACACAACTAGGTGGGAAATTCGAGCAAGCTTTGGTGGGATTTTTGAGTTAGTACTCGATTAGCATCATGTTTATGGCATGAAAATTATGTTGCATATCTTGGCTATTTCTATAAATAGGTGCTTAGGCAATAGAAAAAACACATTTAGCAATTTGGGAAGAATTGGCAATAGGCAGTTAGGAAGAATTTGGCATTAGCAGTTGCATAGAGCTTGCTACCATGAATACCCCTATAAGGCTAGCCTGTAAAAATTCTCAGACAACATTCCTTGGTGAGATCTCAAATAGGCAACTAAAAATAATGTCCAGGAATAAGCATTCACTAGCTATCATAGCCATGAAGTGGGTTTTGGGGAGGGACTGTATTAAGTTTGAGGATAAATACCAGGTCAATACTGATGTGTGCTCTCACTTTGTCACATCTCTACTTGATATTTAGGTTCCCAAGCCACTAATTCTTTTCCTTGTACTGGAAATCTTCTCGAAGAACTACCTTAGAGGCCTAGGTGAGGTGGTGGTGAATGTTGCATTTGGTCCGACCTTCCAATAGTGAGAGTGGCCTTCACAAATATATTGAAGAAGATGCAGTAATACCAAGTGTGTCATTCCTGAGTGGGTTTCGTATCTAGTCACATGAAGAGCATCATCAAAGGGTGACTTGTTCCTGCCACTTTTTGTTTTGTTGCTACAATGTGGTGGCCTTCTACGACATTGACTGGTACACAGACTTCAAGAACCTGGTGTTCCCTCTGCCACTCGCCATTGTTCCTATGGATGTTGTTGCTGCTCTTGATGCTCCTACTGCCATTGTTTCCATTCCTACTGATGAAGTAATTCCGCATCATTGTTGATGCTTCCTGTGCTCCTTGTCAAGACTAAAGTTATTTATGTTGTAAGAAATCATCACTTTGTTGAATTCATTTTTGTAAATATTTTGAAAAGGACTTACCTCATATATATGAGGAAATCATAGAATATGATATACCCCAAAATCATAGCCTTGAGCCATTTTGGAAATGTATTACGGGTATGTGCAAATCATGATGGGCCAAAAGTGGCAATATGATGGGTATTTGTAGGGTGGTAGACAACCTTTTTTTACCCAAAATTGATGAAATGAAAAGGTTTTTTAAACAAAATTCTTAGCTTTCCACCAATATAAATTATGCTTTACTTTGAATTTAATAAATAATTATTATTCATTTTCTATTTGAATTATGACTAAAGTCCTAATTGATAGGCTAATTCAAAAACATATATACCTTTCAAACAGTATCACATTTTTTGAAACCAAAGCATGCATCACATTCTATGCTTCACATACTATATAGGATTAAAAAAAGAAAAATTGAATTTCATGAAGTTTGGACCAAGTTAAGGTGGTCAGACATACAATTTTTTATATTTTTTAAAAGTTGTAATAAAAAATTCATAATTAATTATTTACTTGGAAAAAATTACAAAAAAATATGCATTACATCCAGACATGAGTCCTCTACTTATGCCTAAAATATTATAAAAAAATATTTTTCATTTTATTGTGGTTAGGGTGGTCGAATTGCACACCTACTTTTATTTTTCCCCTGAATTTAAGTACTATTGCATTGGAAATTAAATTTTCACCAAATAGATTTTTTATTTTCTAAATAAACCTATTAGTTTTGAAACTTACTCAATTTTCTATAGATTCTGTCTTACATATTTTGAAATAATATAGAATAATTATTCAAATTTTTACGCAAGTTGCCTAACTCTTATTTTTCTAATTTTTGCTACTTAAGGGCTGTTTTCCATGGATCGTGGCACATACCCTTAAGTATATATATTTCCATATATAATGAATATACAACTTATATTAAACTTTTGTCTCCTATGCCTTTTGATTTTGCAATGTGGGTTCTCTTTTCTTTTTCTGCACATATGTATTCATTCCAATTCTACATATGGGTGTCACGTTTCTCTGCTTCAAGAGTTGCAAGTTAGTTCTCTCTACTTTTTGCAATAATGGGTTCCATTTATTTTCCTACTTCCTTGCACTATGGATTTAATTGAAATATAGGATGACAGAAAACATGAAAGAAAATAATTACAATCCTTACATATTTACACTGGAGCAAAAATATTAAAGCTTAATTAAACAATTTTAGGTGAATCTCGTTAACCGAAATACCTAATGATTCCTTATCCATATTTTCCAATTCAAATGCATTGTGTTGTTTGCACTCAATTATTCTCAACAAGCCTTCCCATAGACTGTCAAAATTTCCATGTTGGACAAGCTTCGCGGTGCTGTCATTAAATTTTAATACTAGGTCTTGAGTATGTGCAGGATCATCATGGAAAAAATAAGCCCTTAACTGACAAAAAATTTAGAAAAATAAGAGTTAGGAAACTTGATGTAAAAAATTTGAATAAGTTATCTATATTATTTCAAAAATATGTAGAATAGAATTTGTATAAATTGAATGTAGCTTCTAAACTACTAGGTTTTTTCAAAAAACCGATTTAGGATAATTCGAAATTTCAATGCATAGCACTTAAATTTAGGAAAATAAGAAGTAGGTGTATCTGTCTTGTTAGAGTAATAAGTTATTATGCTTAATTAATTACATCACATTGATTAATTAATTAAGTCACTTATTCCTCTTTATTACTTAAGTTAAACTTAGGCACATTAATAATTAATTATTAATTATTAAGTGTGCACACTAGGGTTTCATTTAGGGTTTCTTGATCTCCTTCATAAGGATTGATCACTTTTGTAATCATTGATTCTCTTAATGCATTTTCACTGAGAGGTTTATAGAGAACATCTTTTTGGTTCTTCATATCTTTTGCATGTGACAGGTATCCATCTTGCATGCAGGTGATCTTGGATTCTAACATGTCTAACCACCCTAACCACAATAAAATGATAATATTTTTTATAATATTTTAGATATAAGTAGATGACTCATGTAATCGATGTGATGCATTTTTTTTGTAATTTTTTCCAAGTAAATAATTCATTATGAATTTTTATTACAACTTTTAAAAATATAAAAATTCGTATGGTGACCACCTTAACTTGGTCAAAAAAATCATGAAATTCAATTTTTTTTTAATCCTATAGTATGTGAAGCATAAAATGTGATGCATGTTTCAAATTCAAAAATGTGATACGCTTGAAAGCTATAGATGTTTTTCAATTATCCTATCAATCAAGACTTTAGTCGCTACAAATAGAAAATGAATAATAATTATTTATTAAATTCAAATTAAAGCATAATTTATATTGGTGGAAAGCTAATAATCTCCTTTAAAAACCCTTTTTGTTTCATCAATTTTGGGTAAAAGAAAAGTTGTTAGCCACATACCCTACACATGCCCATCATATCGCCACTTTTTGGTCCATCATGATCCTGCACATAACCAAAAGGTAGTTGGTTGATTTAGGTAGTTGAATCTTGTTTTTTTATTTTAAAAATTTGTCTCTCAAGTTGACGCAGAGATTAGAAACTTTGTATTTTGGCAGCACAATCAATAAAATTCCTGATATATTACAATTTTTGTGTTTTCTACAGAAAATTCATTGTTTCTCAGATCTGTACGAATCCATATAGGAGTTTCTTGCTTCAAAGGTGGTTGAATCTCGTGGAGGATTATTGTAGGTTTAATTTTCATCCATTTTGGTGGTTTTTCATTGAATCTAACAAATTTTATTGCTAAATTATTGAGAACGGGTCTGTAACTATTGAAATAAGCATTTTGAGGGTATATAATGGCTTTCTAACTCATTCCACCTATTGTATTCCCTATGGCTTGGTGGAATGAGTCTATTAGGTTAGGCTAAGATGATAGGTTGTGATTTTTGAGTAGGGAGAAGGAATTATAGGACTTTTAGGTGTTGTCCCTGGGGTATTTTAAGTGAATTGGGGTATGAAAATGTTGGTTTTAAGAAGGAGTTTGATGAAACAGTATTTGTAAAGGTTGGCTAATGGATTTTTAACCATGAGTAGGCATAAATTGATGTGTTGGATCCATTGGAAAATCTAGGAAAGGACTGGAATGGTGGTTTTCAATAAACCCTCTCCAAAACATGTAAAACTAAGGGTTTGGTGAAAGTGTGACTTGGAGGGCTTCCTTTGTGTTGAAAGTTGAAGATTTTCTAGTTGTCAAGCCTGGTCAAAGAATTTCCACAATATTTTGGTTTTGTTAAGTTGAATTGAAAGCTGTTGCTTTGTAAAATAGACCTATTTTGTGGTCTAGGAAAGAATTGAAGCATTTGTTTGAGGGGTTTGATCCAAAAGAACTATGTGAGCTTTTGTGATATGTTGTATATAAGAACATAAAGGGTGTCTAAAAATATATTTGGGTAGCGGGTTTAATACTGGATTGGGGAGTTGAGTTCAAGAAACCTCTGTTTGAAACGTACACGAGAAACTAGGTGAAGTAGTAGAGGGTATGTGCAGGATGATCATGGAAAAAATAGACTATTAAGTGGCGATGAAAATTTAGAAAACTAAGAGTTAGGCGAATTGATGTAAAAATTTGAGTAAGCTATCTATATTATTTCAAAAATATGTAAGAATAGAATCTATAGAAAATTGAATATAGTTTCTAAACTACTAGGTTTATTTTTTTTTTAAATTCTATTTGGTGAAAATTTGAAATTTCAATGCAGTAGCACTTAAATTTCACGGAAAAAGTAAGAAGTAGGTGTCTGTCTGACCACCCTAAGAAAAATAAAATGATAATATTTTTTTATAAGATTTTAGATATAAGTAGAGGACTCATGTCCCTATGTGATGCATATTTTTTGTAATTCTTTTCCAAGTAAATAATTAATTATTAATTTTTTATTACAAATTTTGAAAAATATAAAAAATTATATGTCTGACCACCTTAACTTGGTCAAAACTTCATGAAATTCATTTTTTTAAATCCTATAGTATGTGAAGCATAGAATTTCATGCATATTTCAGATTCAAAAATTGTGATAAATTTTTTCAAAGATATAGATGATTTTCAATCAACCTATCACTCAGGACTTTAGTCATAATTCAAATAGAAAATGAATAATAATAATTTATTAAATTCAAATTAATGTATAATTTATATTGGTGGAAAGCTAAGAATATCCTTTAAAAACCCTTTTCATTTCATCAATTTTGGGTAAAAAAGAAGTCATCTTCCACATACCCTACACATACCCATCATATTTCCACTTTTTGGTCCATCATGATCCTACACGTACCCTAAAGAGTTGGTGTAATAGGTTCTTAAGAGTTGCAAAGTTGGTTCAAAGAGTTTGAATCGTGATTAGAAACAAGTTGCTTCCCTACTCTGCATCATCAGGTTAGGGGATTGTAGTCTCCTTCGAGTTGTAGCTCCTAAACTGAGGTGTTGTAACATCCTTGAAGTTGTAGCTTCTAAAATAGGGAGTTGGTGCTTCCTTAGGGTTGGAGCCCTTAAAATTGTAATTGAACTTCATTACCTATGAGGGTAGATTAGGACAATGGATCCTAGTAGCATTTCTCACTGTGGTTTTTCCCATTTAGGGTTTTCCATGTACATCTGGTGTTATGCATTGTTGCATGTGCATGTGATTGTTATATTGGTTTATGTTTTAATCTACACATCTGAGTTTTAAATTTGAATCTGCAAAAAGGTTTTTAGGACCAAAAGTTTTATAAACTACTAATTCACGCCCTTCTCAGTAGTTTATTGTGTTCCAAAAATGCCATGTCATGAACTATATTTCCCTACTCTCTGATCTCCTTATTGAAATTTTGTGATTCCATTAGAACTTCAACCACCTATATATTCTATTTACATTTTTAATTCATTCCATTTGATACTATTAAACCTTTTATCATGACACTTTATTTTCTTAAAACTTCATGGTTACAAACATTTGAATAATTATTTTAAATTTTGATGTAAACGATAAAAATCTCTCATTCATCTCTTGATAATTGATGCTTCATACTTAAATGTTTTATGGTTAACTTGTACATGAACTATTTTTTCATCTTACCATTTCTGATAGAAAACTAACCTGTTGCACCTTGAAAAGATAGTTAAATTTTTTCAGTATGAATTATGAGGCCACCAATGATTCTAACTAGGAGAAGGTTGTAGTTCCTTATTTGGCATTATATACATGAAACCCTTTCAAAGAATACACATTGGTCTCTAAACAATAAAATTTTCTCCCATATTGTATCATGTCCATTACACCACTATACATTTTTCTCAACCACTTAATCAAATTAAAGACAAATATATTACAACCTTTAGGATTTTCCCATTATATTATTTTCAATACAAACTAGATATATCACTTGATCCACTATTATAAATACATACACCAAATGTAGACACTTTGAATATAAATAAATGATTCCATTATGCTTTGGTTCTTAGTGATATGTGGTACTATTTTATACATCTACACTAGCAATCTAACTATTGATAGCACTATGACATAAAATATCCATGGCGAGCATATAAACCTTTCATTTATTACTAAGGAAAAAATACAAAATAAAAAATAAGAGCTTCCACATTCTATCATGACTGCTAAAAATTTTACATGTAGCGAAGAAATATTAACCTACACTATTATAGGAAAACCCTAGATCTTTATACATTAATAAAAACATTAGCGAGCACACATTATAGTAAACACCTCAATGACCCCATCATAGCTACTCTCCATTTGGAATTTTCTACTTAGTTCTATATTTTATGGACTCATTAATTGTCTATAGTCACTTATCAACCAATGAGGTCATTAAATATGAATTAAATAACAAAATTACTTTAAGTGGCCACTTCATACTTTTATCATTCTTGCACGGTAACTAAAAGCAGCACAATTTACATGTTTGAACTTTATCACCGAAGGTTGAGTACTAGGCACTCAAATGCAACAACCATATATGCATGCCCATTGCTTACCCATTTATATATTTCTAGTAAGAATTGGATACATCACCGGCTTAGAAAGCCTTTACAACATCTAAAACTTAAGCAAAGTCTCATACACTTTATGATTTCGACGCCAACAATAAGAAGTGCCTACACCACTTCTAAACCACAAAATAGAGTTCACTTGAATATTTTTTGAGTAAATCAACAAAGAGAAAATGTATTCATTATTTTAAGTGTCTCCTAAAATTTTTAGGTTTATTTAGGGAAAATATAGTATTTATAGATTCTTAAGGCTACACTTTCTAGCCTAGTGTTTTTTTTTTATTAGCTAATCTTTGTATGGAAAAGTTAATTTTTTTTAAAGTATATTTGAGTAGATATTTTTAGCATGTTGCATGGATTTATCATGTTTAGTTATGATTTCTTAAAGCATGGCCATTCATGATTTTTTTTATAATATCTACATATATATATATACATATATATGTATATGCATGTATATACACATATGTAGATATATATGTATATACACATATATATACATATATTAGCATTTATTTTTTTCATAGCCCAACACTTATGGTTTTTAGTTGCATACTTACTTATCATGTTATAATTGTGAATATGTTTATATTGATGATTGTGCTTCATTGAGTTTCCCATGTGATCAAGGCACTAGTATTTAGTATCTTATTCTTCCACCACACCACTCAACAAATTTAAAATATAAATTATGTTAGCTTTGTTTTTTATTTTGTGCCTTTCCTACTAGCATGATTTAGTATCATAAATATTGTTGAATATTTAGTGAGATAAAACTTAATACATGTAATGGAAATCATGCTTGCATAGTTTATCGATCACACATGTGTGTGCTTAGTCAATGGGAATAATTATAAGAGATAAAAAGGAATTTATAAATTTTGTATTGCATGTGCAATCTATCTTTCCATCTTCTTAATATGAGGTCTCATAGGTCTATTAATGCATACACTAATGGAATTCTTAGTCAAGGCCTCAGCTATACATAATTATCTATCTTATGTTGTTCTATTAAATATCTCTAGGAGAATCTATCCTATGTTTGGTAGAGATTGAACAAGAAGAGAAAGCTACCTCTCTTATTAACTAGTTCCCAATTATCCATTCTCCTCTTAATTAGTGCGTCTAATTTTCTATTCTTTAAGTACGATTTTTCCGATTTTATCATATATCATTTTATTCCCCTAAAAATATAGGAGATTATAGAAATAGTTTTGATATCCATTAGAGTCACCATGCCCACAAGGCATAGAGTTTCATGAACCCAAATCATTGGACATTGGGATTTATATGATACTCACAAACACCACAAGGCATAAATTGAAATGAACTCCAATCATCACCATGTAAAGTGCTATAGTAATTATCTAAAGGTTGATTTTGTGTATGAATGTGTCTAATGGACAAGTAAATATCATAGGCAAAGGAGCTCAACATTATATAAAGTTACACTAGACTTTTATTTAAATATATCAAATAATTATCGAAAAGGTATAAAATTAGATGAAAAAAGATGACTTTACAAATTTTACCATTACAATAATATAATACAATTTTGGGACAAATATGCAACACAATTATAGAAATAGAAAAACATGTACTAAGCACATTGTGAGCCTTTTGTTAAATTAATCTGATTAGATGCAATCTTGCATTCAATGGTGCACATAATTTGAAAAAAATAAATTATATAGATTATTATGTAAATGTAAGTAAAGGAGCTCTATAATGAGCTAAAGGGACTATATAGCAATATAATAGTTCGATATGATGTGGAAAATACAAATTATGTATTGATTGATAAGCTAAGTGGTCTTTAAAATGAATTACTCATATGATGCAACACTTGTTTAAGATTTTACAAATGGAGTAGCAAGCTAAGTGGGCTTGGTCTTGGGGAAACTCCATGGTTAAGTGTGCTTGAGTTTGAATATAATTGGGATGGGTGACCTCTTGGGAAGTCCTAATGCTTCACCCTTTGAGCATCACCTAATTGCAATGAGTGCTAATGGACCATCCATTCTCATGAACACATTGACTTCTCTAAATAACTCATCAAATATGTCATTGAATTTGACTCAAATACTAGACAATTAGATCTTGATTCATAACATAATAATTATTAAACAAATTACTACAAAAAATTTATAATTCTTCAAATGCATATGAAATATCCTTGTAACCTCATTAAATTATTATTTTTCAAAATTTCTAAACTTAATAATATAACAACTAGATACATATCTATCTCACATACTATTTATACACACTTAACTCTAAAATGCTTTTCAAAACATTTCCATTGGACATTATCTAACCTAACCCAAAATCCCAATTGATCCATGGGTGGCAGTTCTAGCATGCATAACTAATCTATGCCCAATCTACATGGCAATCATGACTTTTATTTATTTATGTGCACATCAACTTATTTCTAAAATTTTGGTTTAAGCATCCATTGATTTGATTAACCTATACATGTGTATCTAATTCTTCATTTAAAAATCCTCGTTATTCAAGCAAAACTTGTAAAACCAAATGATTTGAAAACAAAGAAAGGATTTAGTTTAATTGATTAAGTATAATTAGTGAGGATTTAGTTTAATTGATTAGTGCCAGACATGAATGCAACCTTGTAGGAGGAAAAAGGGGAGAATTCGGCTCAAGGTCCCTATAGAGGTGTAGGAAATCTCTAAAGCATGTTGTTGAAGATAATGTAAGGGTTTTTTTTATTTTGTTGTCTATTACTTTCCTATTGTGCGTGCACATTTGGAAGAAGAGTTAAGCTGGTATAGGATATCCAATTTAAATGAAGGAGTGATCATATCTCTTTTGCTTTTTCCTCTGTGTCATACAAATGGTGGGGCTGAACTTGTTAAAGTGGCATATCTATTGGTTCTTTGCAATCCATATCACATGAGTAGTTGGGGTTTGGGATGGTTTTTTTATAATAGGGGTTTGAATTTTGTGCTTCAAAATTGTCATATGGGTTACAATTTCAGACATTTTGGTAAATTGTGAGTGATGGAAAATTTGGCTATGAAGAGCCTTTGATACTGATATGTAATTATTATTTTATATATAATATAAATATATATGAGCAGTATGCTCTTTGGCTAAAAAAAAAGTGTATAATTAATTAGGATTATAGATTCAGAATTTTGAAAAGTATGATATAAAAATGAGGCCAATATTTTCTCAATGGATATCTCCAACATAAAATTCTACTCCATATTAGATGGCAAAACAAACTCCTGATATAAATTCTTTCATAAAAAAATCAATTTGAAACCTTCAATGTCAAAGATAACTGGAATTTCATCCTTACCTAATTCTGAGCATTACAAGATGAAGATCTTCATTGAGTTGTGGTGGGAAACTGCATAGGTATGTCAACACAATACCTACTTTCACAATGAATATTCTATCCTTGTGGAAAGAGGTGGCTAGTCTTGATGTTATCACATTGCTGTTCGAGTAAGAAGAAATTATTGTCCATTTCTTTACCTAGCCTTAGATTCCAAAGACTTCTAGAAACCTTTCCCATATATATATATATATATATATATTTGTGTTGTGGTCAGGGGTTAAAGGGTTGCTCAATTCATTTCAAGTATAATGGAGATGAATAAGATTATTTGAGAGTTGTGGAAATTGTGTTAAAAATGTGAGATAAAGCAAATAAAGGTTTTGTATGCAAAAAGGAGATCCACCAAACTTTATTTAAAATCAAAGCTTCTCCCAACTATACAAATTAAAGTAGAATTTTCTCTCACCAAATAAAGCACACGATTCAATGAATTCATTTAAAATAGAAACTTCCTCAGCCACCGACAGTCTGATTTTTTCTCCTTCATCCACATTTTTATGCATTTTTTTTATTGAAAAGTATTTTTGGAGAATTCTAAGACCTCTATTTATAGAGGAATTTGTAATCATTTTTGTAATCAAGAAAGAGGAAGAAACACAACACTCTATTTATTATGTAGCAGCAGGAATATTTTGGGCTCCTCTGTAATATATTGTTGTGTGTGATCATAGTGTCTTTGATTTGTTTTTCTTGTTTCATCAACATGTTCTGTGTACTCTATTTTGCTTTTTTCGTCTATTTTTGGTACTGTGATTGTTTTCACAGCTCTATAGTTTATTATCATTGTCATCACAAACATCCTCTATTCAAATCCTAACAACTGGTATCAGAGCTAGGTTGTTGGAAGGTTTGATATGTGTAGGGATTCATTGAGCGGCATGGAGGCAACAGTAGTGAGAAATATGGAGAAGTTAAACGAGGCTAATTTTTCCCTATGGAAATCCCAAATGGAGGATATACTAATTTTGAAGGATCAATATTGGCCAATGGAGGGAATATCAAAGAAACCCACAACAATGGTGGATGAAGATTGGAATAAGTTGGATAGAAAGGCGATTGCAACCATCCATGAATATCTAGCTAAAAATGTGTATTTTAATGTTGCTAGAGAGAAGACGTCAATAGATCTATGGAAAAAGCTACATGATTTGTATGAGAAAAACATAGCTTCAAATAAGGTTTTCTTGATGAAGAAATTATATAATCTTAAGATGAAGGAGGGTGCTTCAATTGTAGAACATTTAAATGAAGTTAATATCATTACTAGTTGGGTTGCCTCAGTTAAAATTGTTTTGGATGATGAAATTAGAGATATTTTACAAATGTGTTCTATGTCAGACAACTGGGAAAGTTTGATCATCACTATGAGCACTTCAGCGCCTGCAGGAACCCTAAAGTTTGATGATGTTAGTAGTAGCATAATGAATGAGGAGTTGTGATGAAATTCAAGGAGAAACTCTATCCCTAGCTGATCGTGGTAGGAGGATTGATCGAGGCCATCAAGGATGCTCAAGATCGAGAGGTTGATCCAAATCAAAAAGGGGAAGGATCACTTGTTATCATTGTGGAAAGCTAATGCACGTGAAGAGAGAGTGTCGATTCTGGAAGAAAAGCCAGAAAGATCAAAATCAGAAGCCAACTAGCACAAATGAAGGTGAGACCACTACTATAGCTATAGATGGAGATGTTTTACTTACTGTTTTAGTAGAAGATGTATGCTTGAATACCTCTAGTAGTAGCTTTGGTACATGCCTAACCTCTTTCAGGATATCTTGTCCTTCCTTTGTCTTTTCCTTCCTTTGTCTAGAAAGATTTGGGTCTATCCCATGAAAAGCAAATATGACGTATTTGAGATATTTTAAAAGTTACATCTTGTTGTTGAAAGAGAAACTAACAAATTTCTCAAGTGCTTGAGGATAGATAATGGTGGAGAATATTGCTCAAATGCATTCAAGGAATATTGTAACAGGTTTGGAATTAAGCATGAGAAGACTGTTCCTAGTACTCCTCAACAAAATGGTGTTGTAGAAATGATGAATCACACTATCATGGAAAAGGTGAGGAGTATGTTGTCAAATTCCGGTTTAAAAAACATTTTTGGGAAAAAGCAGTGAGGACAACCTATTATGTCATAAATTGATCTCCTTCTACAACCTTGGATGGTGGCATTCCTAAAGAAGTTTGAACTGGTAAGAAGGTGAATTATTCTCACTTGAAAATATTTGGATGTGAAGCATTTGTGCATATTCCCAAAGAGAATAGAACTAAGTTAGATGATAAATCCATGAAATACATTTTCTTGGGATATGCAGATGGTGAATTTGGTTATCATTTATGGGACCTAGTTAAACATAAGATTATTAGAAGCAAGGATGTTATATTTAATGAGCTGGAGATGTTTAAGAGGAGTACAGGTAATTTGGAGGTTAAGAAAATTGCTGACATGTTTGAAGAACAACAAGAAAGTATCCCACCAATGAAAGAAAATTGGAAACAACATCAAGAGTATGATGAACAACAAGAGGAGAATGTGAAACAACATCAAGAAGAAACCTTGCAAGAGATTTTACAAGAGATTCAACTTGAAAACACAACACCACAGTTGGTTCACAGATCCACTAGGCCTCATAAGCCTTCACAAAGGTATACACCCTCAGACTATATTTTTTTAACTGATGAAGGTGAACTTGGTGGTTTTCAGGAAGCTTGTAAAGATGAGCATAGCAAAGAATGGAAGAAACCAATGGAGGAAGAAATGAACTCCCTACTGGAAAATAGAACTTGGGAGTTGGTAAAGCTTCCAAAAGGAAGAAAAGCCCTACAAAACAAATGGGTGTAGAAGATTAAGGATGTGGGTGATGAGAAGAAGGAAAGATACAAAGCAAGGTTGGTAGTGAAGGGATTTTCTCATAAAGAGGGTATTGACTTCACTAAAATATTTTCACCTATTGTTAAAATGTTATCCATTAGAGTTATTCTTGGTCTTATTGCTGCTTTAGATTTGGAGTGTGAACAATTAGATGTAAAGATGGCCTTCCTTCATGGAGATTTGGAAGAGGATATTTACATGGAGTAGCCAAAAGGATTCAAAATAAAAGGTAGAAAGAACTTGGTTTGCAAATTGAAGAAGAGTCTCTATGGGTTGAAACAGGCACCTTGCTAGTGGTATAAGAAGGTTGATTCATTTATGTTAGAGCATGGTTTTTATAGACTAGAGGCCGATCATTGTTTCTACATCAAGAGATATGATCAGGGAAATTTCATTATATTATTGTTATATGTGGATGATATGTTAGTTGTTGGACATGATAAGAATATGACTAGCAGGTTAAAGAAGGTTTTGGGTCAGCACAACAAATATTAGGCATGAAGATCATTCATGACAAAAAGAAGAAAAAATTGTGGTTGTCACAAGAAAAATATATTGAAAAGGTGTTAGAGAAATTTAATATGAAGGATGCCAAGCCAGTTGGTACACCTCTTGCTTCTCATTTCAAATTGAGTGCTGATTTATGCCCTTGTGATGACAAGGAGAAGGAGGAAATGAAAAATATTCCTTATGCTTCAGTAGTTGGTAGCTTGATGTATGTCATGGTATCCACTCATCTGGATATTGCACATTCAGTGAGAGTAGTGAGGAGGTTCCTTGCAAATTCGGGCAAACAACATTGACAAGTAGTAAAGTAGACTTTTAGGTATATCAAGGGTACTAGTCATTACTGTTTATGTTTTGGAAAACTAATATGGTGCTTGAAGGATTTACAGATGTAGATATGGCTGGAGACTAGGACACTAGAAAGTCCACCATTGGTTATTTGTATACATTTGCAAGTGTTGCAGTATCTTGGGTATCCAGGCTCAATAAATATTAGCTCTCTCCACAACAAAGGCACAGTATATAGCTGTGACAAAAGCTTGCAAAGAGATGTTGTGGATACAACGATTCATAGGAGAGCTAGGAATAAAACAGGACAAGTATGTGTTATATTGTGACAATCAAAACACCATTCACTTGCCGAAAAACCCAGCTTTTTAATCAAGAACCAAACATATTGACTTGAGATATCACTAGATTCGGCATGTGTTGGAGGAAGGACAATTATCCTTCGAAAAGATCCATATAGATAAAAACCCTACTGATATGCTCACTAAAATTATGCGAAGAGAAAAACATGAGCTATGTAGAGACAAGATAGGCCTAGGGGTGACTTGACGATTACAGCACATGCAAAGCCCTTTATTTGTTTCAAGTGGGAGAATGTTAAAAATGTGAGATAAAGCAAATAAAAGTTTCATATGCAAAAAGGAGATCCACCAAACTTTATTTAAAATCAAAGGTTCTCCCAACTACACCAATTAAAGTAGAATTTTCTCTTACCAAATAGAGTGCACGAGTCAATGAATTCATTTAAAATAGAAACTTCCTTAGCGACCGACAGTGTGTTTTTTTCTCCTTCGTCCACATTTTTATGCATGTGTTTTTTATTACAAAGTATTTTTGGAGAATTCTAAGACCTCTATTTATAGAGGCATTTGTAATCATTTTTGTAAGCAAGAAAGCGGAAGAAACACAAGGCTTTGTTTATTGTGTAGCAGCAGGAAGATTTTGGGCTCCTCTGTAATATATTGTGTGTGCTCATAGTGTCTTTGCTTTGTTTTTTTCGTTTCATCAGCACGTTCTATGTACTCTATTTTGTTCTGTTCCACTATTTTTGTTACTATCATTGTTTGCACAGCTCTATAGTGTATTAGCGCTGTCATCACACACATCCTCTGTTCAAATCCTAACAAATTGCTCTTATTCTTTTCAGCTGTATAATGTGGAGGGCCTTGAAGTGGGAAGCATGGCCAAAATGCCAACGAAGCCTCTGTTATCTAAATTTGAGCCAACGGAAACTTCAAATACGTGATACTCGCAGCTGAATCTGGCGGACAACCGCGACCCTTCCTCCGGCGGGCGCAAATCACTGAGCAGCCAAATAAAGGCGTGGGAGCAGAGAAGCATAAAGGTGTTTCTATCGTTGGGAGGCGGCTCTGGAAGTTATTCCATCGCCTCCGCCCACGACGCACAGAACGTGCCAAACTATCTGTGGAACAATTACCTTTGCGGGCAGTCTGCCTCAGCGGCCTCTGGGCGACGCCGTTTTAGACGGAATCGACTTCGACATCGAGGCGACGACAGAGCACTGGGACGACCTGGCCAGAGTCGTGTCCGTTCTCTCCTCTCGCGGCGGCAAAAAGGTATACCTCAACGCCGCCCCACAATGCCCTCAATCCGGACGCCTCTCTGGGAAATGCCCTGCAGACGGGGTTCTTTCACTACGTTTGGATTCAGTTCTATAACAACCCCACTTGCCAATATTCAAGTGAAGTCTACTCTGTGGTCTGAGAGTGATGTGGTCCCACCACTCACCATGAGGAGCCACCGCGTACATTTTGACTAGCCCACCTCGAACCAGCTACTTGAATAGTCATCACACTAGTGGATGTTGTGTTTAGAATCTCTTAAATCGGATATTAACACTATAAAGAGCTAAGAAAAGGTTAAAGCAAGATATTCAGTGAAATTTATGGGCAAAAGCCTATCAGCTAAATATGGTAAATCTTCATGACAATGCTTTCAGATTTTAATTTTTTTTTTTCAAGTAACTGCATATAATTTGTTTGGTTGTTCTACTGCTTCGACTATAGCGGAGGTATATTGGGTTTGCTCGTCGTAGTAGTTGGACCACAGCATAACGTTGGAGATGAGTGTGATCCACTGGTTCCACGAATTCACCAGATTAGAAGCGTTCCCATCGCCATACTGGCGGGGGCGTTGCTATAGAACTGGATCCACACGTAGTTGAACATATCAGTCTGCAAGGCCGTTCCGGATGAGGCGTCGGGATAGGGGCACTGCGGAGCGGCTCAAACATAGACCTTCTTGGAGAAGGTGCTAAGAGCAGACACGGCCTTGGCCAGATCGTTCCAGTGCTCCGTCGTGGCTTCGGTATCGAAGTCGACGCTGCCCAGACAGGCGTCTCCGAGAGGCCTGCTCTCCGACTGCCCTCGGAGATAGTTGTTCCACAGACAGGTGGCCACGTTTTGAGCGTCTTCTGCGGAGACGATTGATTAGCTTAGGGATGTTGTTGAAGTGTAAGGATTCAGAGTCTCCTTAGCCAATCATATGGAATGATTGAATTTACAATCTCTACAAATGCGACTAGACAAGAAGCAATTAATTGCATGAAATGATTGACTTTACAATCTCTGATTAGACAACAAGTGAACATGTAGATGATATAGGATGCGAATTCTAATGCAATTATCCTTCTTTCTAATGCATAATGCATAAGTAGAGGATTTTGAATGATAGCCTATATTATATCATGATTTGATGATTGTTTAAATGCTTGAATGAATATCTTTCAACACATAAATAGAAAATTGTCACACAAAAATGTAGGATCTCAAGGTAGGGATAAGACTCATGCAAATTTGGGTTAATAATGAGGTGCATGCATTAGAATAATTAAAATTAGGGCATATAAATGGTTGATGTTTTGTCTTGGTGTTATTGTTAATGTAAAATTGTAAGTTGTTGAGGTTGGGGGTAGTTGGAGTAGGCTCTTCCAAATTGATGATAGAACTCCACGTTTGGATTTTGAGTTAGCTAGAGGCCCTTGTTGCAAAACATTTTGTTCAGTAAGAGTAACCACATGAATTATTTAGTGACCTATTTGTATTAAGATGAGTTGTGGAAGTTATGTTATGGGTTTTGAGTTTGTGGAGGTCATATGTTGTGAATGTTGGGAGATTTGGTTGTTGTTGTATAGATTCATCTACTATTAGTTTCCCACAAGATGGTGTCCTCACTCCCTCTTTATGTGGTTCTTGAAAGAACCCTTGTGTAGGTGTTTCCTTGGGGTTTATTGTGCATATGTGATGTGAATTCTTCGTGTGTTTATGGTTGAATTATTGTGTTTTGGGTTGTAATTTTTGGGTCATTTTTTTACCTAGTCATCATGTGTCTTTCCCAAGCTTGGGGTTGGACTATAATGTAGTCCTAATGCTTGGAAGCAAGATTCCATTAGCCAATAGAAATATATTTTCCTTGTTTGTGTACAGGTTTCCTTTGAGATTTCTATGAAGAATTCTACCTATGTTGGAAGAGTTTATCGTACTTGTTATTATAAATGATGTAAAATGACTGTGTTAAATAGACAAAAAATATTTTTGTAACAATTAAGTGCTTATAGGAATGTGATTGAAGCTTATATGGAAGATTTCATTGTAAGTGTCATAGAAAAAAGAAAAGGGGATTGCAACCTTTTGGTAAACTATATGTTCTAGTTATGAATACTTTTATTTTAATGGAAGAAATTTATGTTCTACTCTTTGATCCTATATACTTGAAACAATTTTTTTTTATCAAATGTACATGAATCAACCTTGTATATTGTATACTTTTCTCTTCTAGTATTTACATGGTTAGTATTATTTAGGTTTGAGTAATTATATTCTTAAATAAATGTCCTATAGTTATCAATATTGAACAAAAAGAAGGTGTGGGTAAAGACTATTCATACACTACTTGTAGAAAATTTTGTTTCTCTTGATGTTGTGTGTTGTTTACAGGTAAAAAGGTAGTCTACTTTTGTTACTCTTCAACAAACTTAATGAAA
Organism: Sequoia sempervirens; assembly: GCA_007258455.2. Taxonomy (NCBI): domain Eukaryota; kingdom Viridiplantae; phylum Streptophyta; class Pinopsida; order Cupressales; family Cupressaceae; genus Sequoia; species Sequoia sempervirens. The sequence continues at coordinate 989,342,602 of VDFB02281492.1, forward strand.
CCCTCATTTCATATATTTGCTAACAATTTAAGTCTCCCTCTTATAGTTGTTTCACCATTTTAGCTATATTCGCATATTTGTAGGATTGTATATTTATGCAAAGTAACTCCTTGCTCCATGAAGTTTCATGTTAGTTGTACACCATACACTCCTACCATATGCTTGAATAAGGAATGCACATATAAAAGAAATCTTAGATGCAAGCAATAAAATACATCTTTATGTATATAAATTCCTTGCACTACGTAGTTTTCCATATTGTTGGATGTACCTAATGAGAAAATGACATATGGACATTAACTTCTCACTAGTAAAAGAAATCATCATAATATATCTAGATGTATACATGTATTTCAATATTCATTTCATTTGTACTTATGCTAAGAAAATAAATTATTCTAGATTAGTGTATAAGTTGGTAATAGCCTTGATAATGAACTCCAATTTATTACAAAGAATAGAAGATAAAATCAGTCATCCATAACATAAAATTTAATTTAACTTGTATTGTTTTATTGTATAATGTTCATTGGTTGTAGGAAGTCATATTTGTTACTTCATTTTTAGTTTATATTGTGGTAGCTTGATGAATAAATTTAGTTTTTTCCCATTTTCTTTCAATAAGCATCCTTTTTGATATATATAAACATGTAGTATATAGATATATTCATACCCTCAGGGTAGGGGTATATCTATACATAGAACATATTTTCTTGGTTAATTGTAAAAAATCACACACACAAAAGAATGTAGAGCATGGAACTTAAATTTGATAATAATAAGCTATTATATAATTAGTATAAAAGGAGAAGATCATCGATGACATGGTAGAATTAAAGCCTAGTCATGGGGAAAGTGTTAGTGTAAATAGCTATCTAGGTATATAAAGATGTTATTTACACTAACACTTCCCCATTGGGTAGACATTGCGACATCTTTCCTCTGTCCACCGTTTGTAGGCTAAATAAACTTTGCATCATCATTCCCTTCTTTGGAGAAGCCGCAGGCCTCTCTGCAGAAGTCTACAATTTTGGCGATCTGGTCTTCCTTGATCTAAAGATCCTTTTTTCGACTTGGTCAAAGACTTCTGCATTTAATTTGCATTATCCTCCTCCAATCTTGGCAACATAGCATCTGAATGCTTGTGGTGTTGCTTGGTGCACTAGTAGAAGAGCCCGCGGAAGTGAAAGGACTTACTCATGTTGTTCAAGCTCCCACCCATGGCGTTATTTAGTGATTTCAAGCAACCAAATATCCTTGTCACGTCTTCCAGAGGTGTCTAACCAAGGGAATCAAGAGTTTGTCAAAATCTTTCTTCCTCTTCCCTTAGGGAGAATAATCTCCCGACAAAGCGCATCTATGTATAGACATTATAACATAACACCCCATTCTCCATGCCACTCTTCCAACAAAACGCACTGACATAAAGACTTGACAGATCGAGCTGAGGGACGTCTTGGTGAGTGTCATTTGGAGTGTCGTCACCTGTCTTGTCGCCCGAAAAATGTGGCAGTGTCAGTGGATTTTCAAAATCAAAATTTGGAATGGAGAAAAAGCCCAAAATGTTGCCATTTTCGACATTCACATTTTGGAGGTTGTTGGGGAGCATGGAAGGGAGTTGCAAGCGTTCAAAGGCCAAAGCAGAGCAACCACTCTCCCTACTAAAATGCATTTGACAAGCATGGGAAGCTAGCTAGTATGTATGCATATCTGCCAAAAATATATGCCATTTTGCTATTCTTCCTAGGAGCTGTGAAGAATTGAACAACTATTCATTGCGAAGACAGGTTTTCATTCATAGGTTTCCAAGGGTTTTCCTTGTGAAAAGGGGTTTTCATTTGAAAAGCAAAGTTGTTGATGTGCTTTTGTGTTAAGATTTTTTTAATTTTTCCATTTTAATGTTGTCACTAAATAAATGAATAATGTTTAGAGAAACCAAAAACCATGCAAAATATATAACCTGGTTGGAAAACACAATGCAGGTTCTGCATTAGCAAGTTTTCAAAATCATAATTTGGAATGGACAAAAAGCCCAAAACATTGCAATTTTTGACATTCTCATTTTGCAAGTTGTTGTCGAGCTCAGAAGGGAGTTGTAGGGGTTGTTTGTAAGGGGTTTAAAAACATTAAGGTTGTTAGCTCGCAAGGATTTGTAACATCTCACGCGAAATCCTGGCGATAAGAGCCGTAAGAGCCAATTTTTTAACATGAAGAATAACTTACACAAAAATAGATTACAATATGATATAACAATCACAAACATAGCCAAGCATGGCCGAACATAACCCCAAGGAGAGGACTAAACCACCCTCTAGAGAAAAATCCAAACAGAACAATATATGAGCTCCAGGGAAGATGCTCTAGAACCCTAGCAATGTTGTTCGAACTTACAAATACGCTTTGAACTCTAACAAAGACTGCTCGAACTTGGCAAAGACTACCAAACCTTCAACAACATTGCTCTAGAACTTCATACCAAGGCCGAACTTTGTTTCCTCGGCTTCCGTGAATCCTGCAAATTTCAGGCCGAACTTCCAAATGGCCTCGAACTCCTTTAGTAGCACTGTCGAACCCCGCCGTTCGAACCTCTCGCGTAGCTACTCCGAACTTTAGCAGCAACAACCAAGACCAAAACACAGGAAGCGTACGATGCTCCGTAACTTTTGTAGCCACAACACAAGACAATAACAAGGGGCGGCGATGCTCCAGAACCTTTGTAACCACGTCACAAGGTATTAACAAAGGGCGGTGATGCTCTGGAACCTTTGCAACCATGACACGAGGCATTAACAAAGGGCGGCATTGCTCCTAAACCTTTGCAACCCATAACAAGAAGGTAAAATACAACCAATACTCTAATTTTTACAAGAAAGCTTGTGAAGGAAAAACCATTATGATCATCAAAATACAAGCAAGTCTGATACCAACACCGGAACTCGTAAATGAAATGGAAAACATCACATTTCTTCTCATTAATTTATAAGTTTACATCTTTTCTTTCAAGAGAGTACAATATACATAAATGAATGCACATGAATATAAAGGCATAGCCATAAATAAGGATCATCATCTGATAAAGCAAGTACAAGGGAGAAGACCTCCAATTGACGCTCCAAAACTTGTACGTCGGTCCCCAATGGTGGTGGCAATTCCTCCCTACCATGTGGACTCAAAAGAGGCCACCCCACCGTGCTTGGAGGTAGTCACAAGGCCCAAGCAACAAACAAGGAAGGGGGTAACAAATGGTCAACACTCTCATCAAACACGAAGCAAACATGGAATATAATGCCTTAAGCCAAACTCGCAACATGTAGATATTCATACAAGAACATGACAGGTACAACTCATGACTACTGAGGTATAAGGTACAAGAGTACTGACTGGACGTAATATAATCGTGTGTGCTCATAGGGATGGCACCACATAGAACTAGGTACACCTCCTATACAGACGAGGAGACTTAATCATGCCTGTATCAACGCCCTGCAGATGAATAAGCCTTCTTGTTTAACCAAACGAGGAATCCATAGCAATCATGAAACAAAAGGAAAGGCCACAATTTTCTATCAGAGAAACCATTTAAAATAGCCGAGCTAATATGGCTATGAAGGACACCTTTAACCACTGATCTTCAACATGAGAAAGAGGTGTAAAATTACATAAAAAAAAAAGCATCCAAATCTAAAATTGGATAACAACCTAGTTCATATTTTCACGTTTCCAATTGGATTCCACTTTTATTATTTTATTTTAAGACCCGAATAGGGTGTTGTTCAGAAAAACACCATTTAATGCATGGCTGGGCAAAATCAAGAAAAAATTGAAAGTATCCGGATTAAAAATTGGACGAAGACCCAATTTATATTTCAACGTTCCTACATGGAATCCAATTTTATTTTAGATTTTTATTAGACAGTTAAGGAGAAACAAACAAAAACGTCAATTTAGAGAGAGGGCACAAATTAGGGCAAAATTGAAAGTGCCCGGATCATGAATCTAATCTCGACCTAGTTCATATTTGGGCATTTCAAATCAAACTCCACCTTTGATTTTTAATTTTAGGGCCAGAAAGAAGTGTTCCAAAAAAAAACATCATTTTCCACACAAGGCAAGCAAAAATACACAAAATTAAAAGTGCCCAGATTTAAAATCCGTGAAAACCCAATTGAGGGAATGGCATCCCAACATGAATTCCACACCCAAATTTCATTTTCAACAATAGGGTAATGAGCAACAAAAGAAAACACAGTTTTCATACAAACCAAGCAAAATAAAACCATCAGAAAGAGTCCAAAACAGATTTCTCTCATAAACCCAATTCAAATTTGTTGGAGGTCTACAATTTCAGTCACATAGAAACCCCACACAACAACAATCACCGATTAAATCAATCCAACATTCATTTCCAAGAAAAAAAACAAAATAGAGACATGAAAGATTTCACCAAATTTTCATGGGACAGCAATAACCCAGAATAGAAATAAAATTTACCAGCCAAGCATCAATGGAAAAACACATAAATTTATCTCGAATTGCTCCGAAATTGAAATGGAAAATTTTCTCAAAGGTGAAAGCATGGACAAGATCCAAAATCAAGCAGCAAACAAAAATAGGCAGGCTGATTTCAATAATTTACTACCCACCATTTTCTTCTTCGAAACCTTTCACAATCTCACAACTCCATCACCCAACATAGAGTTTCTCTCACCATTCCCAAAACAACAATTTCCTCAAAAGAATCCCCCTCAAAATAAAACTTTCTTTCTTTTTATATTTTTCTTCTCCAAAAGATGACTCTCCCCCCAAAACAAAATGAATAAAAGTATAAAATATATTCAAACAAGGCTGCCCCCTTTTATTTTTATTTTAACAAAACTCCTCCACACAATACAAAATGAAATAAAACATTTTGTTAAACAAGTTATTAAAACTCCCCAAAACAATTAAATAAATTCCTTAAATAT
>VDFB02281492.1:989347665-989497105 GCA_007258455.2 Sequoia sempervirens
GAAAACCAGTTGATAAATATGGCCTTGGGGTTAGAGGTGAAAAAGTAGACCTAGGGTATATAGGTCAATTTGTTAGAGATTCAAGTTCAAATCCTCATCCTCATGGTAAAAAACAATCACAACTAGGACATGCCCATAGTGGAGGGCTTAGTGCAACTGAAACTGCCCCTGGTGGTGATGGTATGGGTAGTAGTACTAGTAGTGGTCAACATGCACTACAATAGAAAATTACACACAAGAGGACAACACAATATAACACAAAAACACTAGGAGATCAAGGCATGCCGAAGAGGCAAAAGATTTTGACAGGTCCAACTCCAAGCCACACTACTAGTGGATCCACCACAAAGGAGTTATTTCTAGGCACTCACCTAATGCCAGTTAGTCTAGCTATGACATCATTAGCAACTACAAGTACTCCTATTCCTTCCCAATTCAAGCATTCCATTGTTCCTGCATCCCCGAGTTTTGATTACATTGAAGATTTTAAAAAGAAATCATAATTTAATAAATAAGAAAATAAGATGCTAATGGAGAGTGCATCTGCTCTAACTTCAGAGCTTGCAACAACCATGGTATTACCCAAATTTGGCACAAGTAAATAAATCATGGAGTACACATTTCTTGTTCCCACAGTTAAAAGAAAACTAGCAAATCAGATGGCTCCATCTGAATTCCAAGTGAACAATTTTCAATTGGATTTTTCTAGAATTAGAAATACTGACAAAATTAATGTATCAAAGAAGAATAATGAATTGGTGTACACATCATTGTTTCAGCAAGATAGAGAAAAAGAAAAGGTTGCAGAATCAAATTGAAAAGTTATAGGTAGACCTAGCAAATGAGAAAGCAAAGAGGAAAGCAACAGATAATGAGAGCAATGAATTAGAAAAAAGAATTAAAATTTTTTCCTCTACATTAACAAGCAAAGAGGATAAGAAAAATGAGATTAAGACTGCAGTGAATGAACTAAAGCAAAGGCTAGATGAGAGCAACAAGAAATATGATGAGGAAAAATCCACTATAGAAAAATTAAGAATAAGCATTGCAAATGGAAATGCACAGTGGGAAAAAAAATTAGAGAAGGAGAGAAAAATAAATGAAAGATTGGAGGAAGAGTTGATGGAAGCAAAAAAGAAATTATGTCTTGTCAAAATAAGTTATCTTCATTTCAAATGTAGAGAAACAATGAGGAATATGAAACAAAAGATTTGGGATGAAATAATGTAGGGGATTGATCATTTATGTGACATATTTCAATTGATTGATGCTATCAGACAACATCATAAGAAGCTCAAAAAATATTTAATGGAGAACAAAAATGTGTTGGCATTAGAGAAATCAACAAATCAAATTCAACAAATGGTCTACAAAGCTAGTGACAATGTTTTGAAATAAAAAGGGATTACTAATCAGCTTGCTACAACAATGACGTTGTCATCTATCATTGAAAAGTGTTTGAGAATGCGTGAAGTAGAGAAATATTTACATTTGGCTACAAACAAGATGAAGAAGGTGGATGAAAAGTTAAGGAACTCCACAGATTTTGGTTTACCAGAGGCTTTTGACACAAATGAGTGATTCGTTGGATAGAATGATTTCTGAAAGAAGATGGAGGATGCAAGAATGATTTGGATCAGTTTACTCAGAACCCAGATGTGGTGACCTATTTGGATTCCATCAAACCATTACTAACCCTAAATGAAAAATTGACTGAAGAATCCAAGACAAGTTCCAATTTGAATCATGAATTGTTAAAAAATCTTCAAGTCAAACAACATTAGTTAGAACAAAGGAAAACTACAACACCTGAAGAGTGGAAGTTGCTAGAAAAGGTGATGCAGTAATTTAAATTTTGATAATATGAGTTTCCAAGTTCCAAGTCAACTCTATGTAGAGTTGACTTTGAGCAAAAATTTTCATTGCCAATGCCTCTATGTATTCCTTGATGTGATACAATGATAATCAATTTAAAAGCTCAAATTCAGACTTTAGTAATGTGTTGATGTTCAATTATCTATATTATTTAAATTATATTATTTGAAGAAAAAGTCTGGTAGTGGTTTCAACTTCTAGATACACTTGTTATTATGTACATTGTTGTATATGCTACTAATACTATTGTTAATATGTTATTTATCTAATAAGCATTGAGTTGATTGATGAATCGCTAAGCACATGCTCAATTTTTACTTTTAACACAATTAAAATATGAACTATAAGGTGATTTTAATTCCAGGCATCCATATTCTTAGTGAAATTACATTACAATTCACATAGAAATACTCAATCTCCATGAATACTTAGCATATCCACAAAATTTATATGAATTCATGTCGTGGATTATTTATTATTGGAATTGGAATGATGGATTTTTGGTTAGTTTCATTGTTGTGGTTACTATCACTCAAAGTCGTAGTTTTGGTGCTTTTCCTAACCTTAGTCACTAGCCTTAAGAGTTTTATAACCTTGTCGTGAAGCTCTAAATTTTCATAACTCCCTGATTCTCTAACATGGTTGATGGTTCGCTTTGTTGAGTTGCAAGTCTTTCTTGGTCATCTTTCTAGTCGATGGGTTGAAGGTTTGGAAAACTTTGAAACTTTAGACTTTGGTTCTAAGGTTTCAAGTTTTAGTGACCACGTGACACTATGGACTTATCTTTCCTTTCAAAGGTGCCATCATCTGACATCTCATTGAATGCTATGTACAGACTAAACTTGAGTTGTCTTTTCAAGAATTTCCAAAAGCATGCTATGTACAAACTAATGTAAAATATAAAATACAATATAAAATATAAAATATCACAATTTCATGGAATACATCATAAAATATCATCAACTATAGTTTGACTTTGGAATATGATTCATGAAGTACAATATGAAATAAAATATCATGAAGTACAATGATTCACGATTTCATTGAATACAATATAAAATATCATCAACTACAATATGGAACAATGGAATATGATCATGGGATCCATGAAGTGCAATATAAATACCTAAAAGATGCTAATTCTCTTAAATCTCTTCCATTTCCCAAACGGACTCGGGGTCCTCAAACTGATGTTCATCATCAGATAAAGTAAGAGTAATTGAATTTGATTCCAAGTCTGCTCTTCATTTTCTTTGGCCTGTGTCTCAAATTCAACATTCATTGTGTAATTTTTGTCAATGTCAGCTGTTTGAGTCCCATTTCCATTGCCAGTGCCACCAGTACTAGCCTTTGGAATTGGAGTGTTGCACAACTCAGTCCCTCTTCTTTCACATTTGGAACTCCAAATTGTGAGTGTCCTTTTAAAAGGAAAATTTCTATCATTATACATAGTTCCTTTCATCCTCAAGCAATTTCCCAAATTCTTGTCTAGTTTGTTTCTTAACTTTGATTACAAAAACCCCAATGTACTCAAAAATCTCTCATACTCCACCAACCCCAATATCATTATTTGACATAAATCAACAAGTTTGAAATATTCTGATATCAAACCACGTAATATTTCACTCTGACCTAAGTTTTTTTGAACCTTTTTTATTGATCCTAGTTCAAAGGCCTTGTCCTTGCCTATGGATTTATATTGGTCCTTCATAGCTATTGCAAAATTCCTACATTGTTTTCTAAGCTTAGCTTCATATAAAAATCCTTCTATTTTCTGCTCATTGTATGTTATAGTTTTCAAAAATTATTTGATCAAGATTTTGACCTGAGAATGAAAATATTTTGGGTTATCTCCATTTTCCCAAAATTGAGGATACACAATACTCATGGCTTCAAGTATTTCATGTCGAGGGAATCTTTCAAGAATCTCTGAGGAAAAATATTTTGCAATTTCCATCAAATTATCACCAACAGATTTAACAATGCCTTGAAAATATTCCATGTTAATGGCTAATTCTCTGGTAGAGCCTAGTTGTCTTACATTGGTACATTTGTATCTCATTTCCACCTAAAAAGATGCATAAATTCCCACTTGAATTAAACTATAAATAATTATTAGAATCATTCAAATTAGTAATTTTATGCCACATGAAATAATTTGGGCCATCTTGTGTTAGATATAGATATAGATGATTGAGGGACAAGCATGTATGTTTACGTAGATTGGCATATTCATTAATATACATAGTTCTATTTTGGCTTTCTTCACATGCTCATTCATCACATCCAACATGGGGAGAACACTAGTTAAAGTAAGTAGTGTCTCTATATTTCTTAACCTATGTAAGAGGTCAGGATCTTTGTCTATTGTATTGTGATGCTTGTACATCACTCCAATCAAGGATTGATAATCTGAAAGAACTCGTTGCGTTGGTCCATGCAGAGAGATCCATTTGCTACCGAAATCCTTGAGAAGCTTGTTTCTTGGTGTTATCCACTCAGCAAAATTTTCAAATTCTGTGAAACATTTAGGAGTTTGACAAAACTATGTGTGGATCTCGTGGACTAGATTTTTTACTTTTGATACTGTAGGAAACTTGCTTACAATTTTGAATTCTAAATTCATTTAGTGGGCCATGTAGTGAATTCCAAACATGTAAGGTGCACAAGTAGTTTGTAACTTTGTGCAAACACTAATCCTTTGACCTTGCATCATTGCAGTTCCATCAGCTAAGACACACACCAACTTTTTGGCAATCGTCAACTCATCCATACCTAAAATTTCCTTCAAAGATTTCTTGATTAGTTCAAATATATTTTGTGATGTTGAACTATCATTCATTTTATGAACATAGAAAATATTAGCTTGGCGTACATGTTGTTGTATAGTATACAAATGCATACAGACCCAAGAAGTATTTTCTATCGCAATAACTTCATCTAAAGATAATGCAATGAAATTTGACTCTTTTACTTTAACCTTTAAATATTCCTTTTCCACTACAGCAAGACAATTTTCCCATTCCTATCCAACATTTACTGACCAATGTGAGTAGGCATAGTAAGGAACATTCAAATAAGATAATAAACTAGAATATTTTGGGTAGTCTGTCATAAGACACCCTCTAGACAAAATATGAAAAACAACAGTCATCTGAACATTTTTTGACAGATTTGTTGCTTCCATTGCTTCCCAAATTGAGCGTCAAGTGTACCTGTACATGCACCAACCTTCAATTTTTTTTGCTAATGGACTTCATAATCTGGGACATACCTAACATGGAGACATTCTTCCTTTGATTTCCATCATACGACTGATTGTTCCTTTCCGTCTATGATTTTTTTTCATAAAATTTACTGATATGCTTTTCTATAGTGTCAATCTTTAGCTGCAACATATTGTCTCTTCCACATTTCCAAGTACAAATCATACATTTGGCAAATTTTGCATTTTCAATATCGTTTGATTTTCCCACTAGTTCAATGAATGGGTACTTTAACAACCAACCAAGTTGAAAACTCCTTGTCATTTTCCACTTGTGCCCCCTTTTTGATTTATTTTTCCTTTTCTTGCTGCCAACATCATCATCCTCATCTAAGTCAATTATCTCATTCTGGCTAACCGGGCCTAGGGTATCACTTGGAAAATATTTTGTGGTATTGCTATCCTAATTTGATACATTTTGATTTAAATCAATGACAATCTCAACTTGACCTTTTAGTGGCAGTGAGGTATTGGGAATGCTACCAATATTTGGTGGAAGAGTTGATGATGTAGCTCCATCTTAACTTGATGGATCAGAAGCTTTGGAAATTGCAAAGTAAGACTGTATGGTACATCTAAGTTTTTTGCATTTTGATGGCCTCTCAGTATCTTCACCACCCTGAGAGCATGAGCCTAAGGAGTGGTAGGAGTCTCTTCACCACCGTAAGGAGCACCATGAGTTTGAGGAGCGGTAGGAGCCTTAGCACCTTGAGGAGTGGAAGGATTCTAAGAAGTGACAGGAGTTTTTTCACAACCCTGAGGAGTGGCAAGAGCCTCACCCTTGTTGCTTGAGTCACTCAACATATTGATCTCTAATTCTCTTGACATATTCATCTCACTTAGAATAAAAACTAGAAAAAAATGTGTTCTTTTTTAAGGACAAAGAATAATAATATAGATCACATTCCCTACTCAATATCATCTTTAATACTAAAGCAAGAATGGAAAAGAGATAAAGAAAATTTATTATTTTAACTAAGAATACTATGAAGAAATGATCACTCACCTTTAACTCTACATTTCGGCTTTGGCTGACTTCCAAATAAATGACACTTTCGATTGTATTTATTTATGTTCAAGGAATGGATTAATAATATTCCTTTTAGTGATTTATCAAAGATTGTGTGAATGGAAATGCAATAGGCATTTATAAGTATTGTGGTAAGTGTTGTTCTTGAAATATGGTGCATAATCACATATCAAATTCAATACCATGGAATACAATATAAAATATTTTTCTTTTCCTAAACTTAGTTGCTAGTCCTTAGAGTTATATAACCTTGTCGCGAAGTTCTAAATTTTCATAACTTCGCGATTCCCCGACTTGGATGATGGTTCACTTTGTTCAGTTGCAAGTATTTCTTGGTCATCTTTCTACTTGGTAGGTCAAAGGCTTTGAAAGCTTTGAAACTTTAGAGTTTGGTTCTAACTTCTAAGGTTCACTTTATTCAAGCAAGAATGGAAAAGAGATAAAGAAAACTTATTATTATAACTAATAACACTATGAATAAATGATCACTCACCTTTTAAGTCTACATTTTTGGTTTTCGCTGAATTATGAATGGAGAAGTAGAACCTCATAACCAAAAAAAATGTCTTAGAATAAATGACACTTTCGATTGTATTTATATCAATCCATGATTCCATATTTGGCAGACTCTATGAGATTTTTAAATTGTATATTAAAAATTTGGTGAATTCTATGTGCTTATACAACAATACTTTGTAATTTTCAAGGCGAAATGTGTCATCAAATGTAATTATTTTTAAATGTTATTGGTGAAATAGGTCCTCATGAGAAACTATTTATAAATTTTAATTGGAAAAATGGGTCTTCCCAAGAAACTATTTATAAATTTTAATTGGGAAAATGGGTTCTGATACAATGTTGTTTTAATAGTATTGGAAAATATGTAGGTGTTTTATTAAATGCTTTCAGGATTCCAGAAAAAAATATTAGTCAATCCAATTGAAATGCATAGTTTGAAAATGACAAATTTTTTTCTTAAATATGCCTCATAAAAAATCTCATTTTCGAATTGACATGCATTGGACCTATATTTCGTAACATTTGGGTGATTTGGACACCCTGTTGGGTGCAATAAATTTGCCAATTCGGAAAAAGTTGCCACTAAAGTTTTCCTTGGTAGCAAGTGAACAAAGATCTAATCTATTCCCAAATAGAAAAGAATGAGAGCATTACCAAGAGGCCTCGACCCCCTCTTGAACACATAGACACACCATTGGGTGCTTGTTAGATAGCTTTGGTTGTTGGAGGGACCTCAGCTTGACAGAGCTTTACTTGTAGAAGTGTTGTTTCCAATAGTGAAAGAAATTGAGTGAAGTTGAAGAGAGAATATTGAATAAGTGAATGAACCCGCAAAATGAGAGAAAATGAGAGGTTTTGTTGCATGCAAGGGTGGATATGTGCAGGACCATGATGGACCAAAAAGTGGCAATATGATGGGTATATGTAGGGTATGTGGCTTTTTATTTTTTTCACCCAAAATTGATGAATCAAAAAGGGTTTTTAAAGGATATTCTTAGATTTCCAGCAATATAAATTATTCTTTACTTTGAATTTAATAAATAATTATTATTCATTTTCTATTTGAATTACGACTAAAGTCCTGATTGATAGGCTGATTCAAAAACATCTACAGCTTTCAAATGGTATCACATTGTTTGAATCCAAAACATGTGTCACATTCTATGCTTCACATACTATAAGATTAAAAAAAAAAATTAAATTTCATGAAGTTTTGACTAAGTTAAGGTGGTTAGACATACAAGTTTTTTATGTTTTTAAAAATTTGTAATAAAAATTCATAATTAATTATTTACTTGGAAAAAACTTACAAAAAAATATGCAACACATGGAGACAAGAGTCCTTACTTATATCTAAAATATTATAAAAAATATTATCATTTTATTGTGGTTAGGGTGGTCAAACAGACACCTACTTCATATTTTTTCCCTAAAATTTAAGTACTACTGTATTGAAATTTCAAATTTTAACCAAATAGATTTTAAAAAAAAAATAAACATAGTAGTTTAGAAAGTACATTCAATTTTCTATAGATTCTATTCTAACATATTTTTGAAATAATATAGATAGCTTATTCAAAATTTTATATCATGTTGCCTAACTCTAATTTTTGTAATTTTTTTGCCACTTAAGGGCCTATTTTTTCCATGATGATCCTACACATACCCAGGTGATAAAGATATATTACACCCAAAAACTTGATTGTTGGGACATGTGTCAAGAGTCAAAGATTCCTCATTTTAAACTCAAAAAACTACCAAGCTGCTAGCATTCCACATAGACTTTTGTGCACCGCACAGACATCCAAGACACAAATTTTTGAGAAACATGTCATTGAGTTGTTGTTGCTTCACGATTGGACCACACGAAGCTTAGAATTGTGAAACTCCGACCCATGGGATTTTTTCCATTAGTGTGTTTAGGTGTCATACATGCTAGGAAAAGTGTTAAAATGTGGAATTTTCCTTGGGTGTAATTCCATGACATTACACTAGGATGAACTAATTGACTAATATAAAGATGCAAGATTCTAAAAGTAATGATTTAATGCAAGGTAGAAATAGAACTATGCAATTTTTTTCTTTTTAGGCAATATGCAAGACACATAAATGGATGAAAATGACACTTTTTTTTTTCAAATTTAGATGACCTAAATGCAACTTATAAATGTAATTTTATATGTAGATCTAAGATAAAATGAATGAAACAAACCCTATCAATGCAATATGAATCCATTTTTTAAATATTTTCATTAATTTTTATGACAAAAAGGATGAAAAATTCAACAAAATTATATGAAAAACCTAGATCTAGGATGAAATGTTTCCAATTTTAGAAGATCTATAGTGTTAACATGTCTGGTTCACTAAAATGAAATGAATGGGAAAGGTAACCCTTTGTGGATTTGATACCTTTTCCAGAATGTGTCACGTAGGGAGTTATGAGATGCAATTATCTAAGTATTTTAATGATGCAAGTTATCAATTTTACACAGAAACGATAGATCTAGAATGTCATAAAGGAAATCCTACACCAGAAATAGAAAGGGGAGGACACTATGCACATGTGATATGAATTTTAGTAGAAATTGTCACGAAGTTGGTGCTGAGGGAACCACTATCCTACTAGGGATTTTTGGATTTGTTTTCACAGTCCTCTAATGTTGGATATGTACTTTCATTTCCCACTTGCAAACTATTTTCATTGCTTTTGGATATTTTGTGATTAAATTTCTATGGGTTGTCAAGGACTAGGGTTTGGAGTGAGACAATGAGAAAAGTTTCTTCAAACTTCATTAAATAATCCTCTTCAACATGTAATCTACACATGTACAAAGAGAGAATATGTTAGGCCATTTTAGGGTTTTTCCTTAGTAAAACCATGTGTTAGTGTTTCCACTTCCACAAAGGAAATTTCAATGACAAATCAATAAAGTAAAGGAAGGAAATGATGAATGAACCACTTATTACCACTGACAACCCTTCAATGGATTTATTGAAGGACTAAAGTCACACACATTACTTCAAGGATCTTGGATCTTTCTTGATGGATTTTCTTGAATGCTTGAATGCTTGAATACTTGGAGACATACCACAATATTAGCCTTCACAAATTAACATGAAAAAACTATTATCAATAGTTTTGCACCCTGCTGAATACAATATTTAGCAAACTACTGAAACATGGAAACCTCTTTCAGATGTGGGTGATCTGAGAGAAAGAGGAATCTCCAGAGCAAGTTGGTTCTTCGAATGATGAATTCTACTCTAAGTGGCTTTTTCAGGAAAAAGGATAGAAGGATAAACTAGATTTAAAATCTAAAACTGAAATTCTATCATTTTAAAAAATGTTGATCAACTGTAAGAAGAGCCTGAAAATAACTCACTCCCACCAACTCTTTAAAATAAAAATCTCACAATCTCATGACACATGTATTCAACCAGTGATTTATGCAAAGGTTAATTTAACACAAGGCATAACCTAAACTAGCATGTAACTCCCGCAAATCACTTGACAATCGTAAGAAAAGAAAAGGATCCAATAGATTTGAATAAAAAATACAATCAAATTACTATTCCAAGTCATGAAAAGGAAATGAGAAAGGAAAACTCTGCTATTTTATTGAATGATGGAGTGGAACTTCTCAGAATCTAAGCACACATAAGTTTACAAGCTCCCCAAGATGTGTAAGGGCAAGAAACTCTAATCTGAACTGCTCCTATGAGAATGAAGAAAACTAAGTTTTTATCAAAACATAGCCCTCAAGAAACCCTAATCTAAGCTTAGAAAAAAGCTCAAGGAAAAAAGGCTTCAAGCTATCTCAAAACTGCTTCAAAAGTAGGAAAATTCATAATGCTTTCATAAAGAACCTATCAAGCCTCTAAAAATAGGTTGAATCTGCTTTAAAAGCGCAAAAAACACCTTATCTCTCCAAGATAAGTCTCAAATCCGACCAAGAGGAAAAGTCAGTCAAAGATCTGCTAAAAATAGCAAGAAAACATAAAGCAACTTATAGAATATCACTTTATGATTCTACCTTACAAGATGTAGACTTTTACAATTTGTTTATTTTTGCAATTAAAGATTGAAAATATTTTTCAAAATTACAACTCCTTATTTCTCCATTTCAATGTTTTGATTTTTCCATAAAAAATCATAAAAGCATTACACATATCATGCTTTCATCAAACTTCATTGATATCTCATTGATTTCTTTTAAAATCAATTAAAAATAAAACCCTAGAATAGATAATTTGATCAAAACATTTATAAGTCATCAAATATTCATCATTCCACCCTTATTGTTCTATATTTGAGCCATTCAAAAAAAATACTAAGGAAAGGAAAAGTCTTAAAAGACTTGACCCTTGACCTAGGAAAGAAAATTCAGCCCCTCACATAACCTTTAAACTCAGATTTTAAGAAAGGAATAAGGCATAGGTTATAATTTTGACCTCCATTTGATATTCCCCACGTGCCCTGAATGAACATTCTGGATGATGATGTTTGAATTAGGGTTCGGTCAAAACAGAATCGAACCCTAATTATCACTCATTTTCACACTCTCCACTTGCAAGAAAGAACTCTGCCGCCGCCATGACTCTGTCAAGTTCAAGCTCAAATATGCTTAAGGAATTGTTCCACGTTCACCAGTGGTCTAAAAACTTCAGTGGGTAAGACTTGTGCTATTTGTATTGAAGTTCTGTCACTTTCTATTGAACACCAAAAGGAATAAGGCTACGGCCTGTTAAGAGCTTACTCTCTGATTTTCACTCACCTTTGCTTCTCCATGCCGTTATGAGCTTGAGCTTGATTGGAGACTATAGGAGAGGGCTTCGTGGGTTATTCTTTCACTTTCTATGTACAAGGTGAGTTGTGTGTTCTTAGACTTTATAACTTCGTATTTCTTGCTCATTTCGGTCTCAAAGCCGTGGCTAGCACACTCTAATACTTTTGTTTTCATATCCTTCTGCATTTCACCTACTATTGTGTGAGTTCGACCATCCTATGAGAGCTCGAATCTCGGCCTCAAGATACTTAACCTTAGCATGGAACTGGTAACTCTACTTTGCCAGCACTTGTCCATTAGAGCCTTTAAAAAAGACTCTTCTTTGCTCATAAATTTTTGGCCATATTCAGGCCGTGCCAAATATGCATTGTAGGAAGCATTTTTTATGGATTTCGAGCTCGACCTAGAACAAAAAACTACCATTATGTCAATTTAAAAGCATTTATGTTTGTGGGTATCACAGAAAGTTGAATAAAGTTGTATCTTCTTCCCTATACATTTCGACCCAACATTAGAGAACTTGCATTTGTTGTATATTCCTTCTATTCAATTCCATACTTCACATGGTTATCTTTGTAATTGATTTTTCTATGTTTTGTTACTAAACTGAATGTGGGTCTTTGGGATTATTAAAGAAAATTGCATTTTTTTCTCTTTTGAAGCTCGACCTAGCACATAAATCTTCATATTTGTATTTTACTGTTGTTTATGCGAAATCCATATGGGTATCATAGATTATCATATTTCCTGCATTTGAAAACAAAATCACATGTGGGTATTTGATATTTCTGAAGAGAACTGTATTTTTGTCTTTGTTTACTCTCAGAACTGAAAGCAACTACAAGAGTTAACAAAATCCGTGTATTTTCCTGAACTCAATTTATGAACTCGACCCATCATTTATTACATGTAGTCTTTTCATTTCGGCACGAGCACTCATATGGGAATACCACATTTTGAGGAACAATATATGCATTTTCTATTGGGGTTTGATTCACAATAACTTCATATGCACTTAAATTTTAGAAAAGACACTCACATTATTAGCTGTAATAGGAAACTCCATATTGGCATTTGACATTTGAAGAAAAGATGCTCATTTCTGTATCTTTCATTACTCTGTTGGTAATCTCTTTTGACAGAAGTGAGGACCATGTTGTTTGTTTTATGAGTTGTCTTTCTCAAACCCTAACATGATCATCATATTTTAATGCTTTCAAATTCGGTGAAATGCCTTTGGTCACTCATTATTTTATACTCCATGGAGGATTATCATCCTGGTATTCAGAACAACTTTGTCTTCAGATGCTAACTGTCTTTGCTCTTTTATTTGCTAATGAGGATAGTGACATTTGTATTAACAGTCTAATTGATACTAACTGTTCATCTATTAATGCCTCAACTATTAGATAATTGTCAATTATTCTTGTGAAGGGTAAATTTTGAATGATAGAGTAATTGCATGCAAGAATAAGTTTGTAAATTAGTGCATTTGACTACTTCCTTTTTGAATAGCGATGTATCAAACTTACCTTGAGGTAACATTGTATTCTCAGCCCAAAACCATTTCATGCACAATTCTTCCTCTGAATGAAAAAATGAAACATATTTCACATCTCTTTGTCAAACAGTGCTCTCCATGGAATAGTGCTTTTTTTTTATATGATCAGGCATCATGAGACTAAATGATAACAAGACTCCATGATGATATTGTGATCCCAATTGAGCACACTACTTGAAATACCTCTTAGTGTTTATTATATCTATGCTTGCTTACTGTAAACACAACTATTCTTTTGACTTTCCTTAACTTTAACACAACAACTTACACCTTCCACTCTTGAAATCTGTAGAGATTGTTGAAATGAATTATTGTATCACTATGAACCACCTCTATCTACCAATTCATATTGACAACTTAGAACTTTTTTGGAAATAAATTGTTACTCTCACAACTCCTTCTTTGTGAATGACTACCAATTTCTATGCAAAACTAAAGCTTCAGAAGCACAACTATGGAAGAAAACTGTTAAACTAGAAGTGGCTATCATTTGTCATTTGAATATACTATCTTTCCTTTGTATTCTTAAGCAACATGGTACTCTTCATGCAATTTTATATTTCACTGCACAAACTGCTCTAAAAAATTGTTCTCTTTGATGATGAAAATCAAAACCAAACATTACAGCATAATGTATGCTTGTTCACTATCCGAGAAAGAATTGACGAATTGAAACTCACATAACATATGATTACAATCAGCACAGAAAAATTAAGTTATTCAACAATTTCTAATGTAAATGTACTCAGTTAAATTCCTTAAGTGAACTAAACTCACTATTCACCTGTAGCCTTCAGAAAGCAACCCTGATCGTTATGAATGCACAATTGGTTTCATTACTTGATGGATAAATCTATTTTATCTTCAATTGTATTTCATTTTATTCGATTTATATGATGAAATATCTTTTAAAATAAGCCCATTTAATGAATAGGGGAGCATGTCGATCTCTACCCTTGTGGGAGCCCATTTTACTCCACATGCTTGGTCTTCGAATAATGTTTCAGCTTCATGACTTTACCTATACCTACACAAGGAAACAAACAGTGTTAGAAAAAAAATAATACACGATGATTATGATGTTGATATTTCTCCTTCATCTCACTTCTTTCATATTGTACTTGATTGATTATTTCAATGCATTGCTAATAGTATGTTGTACTATTATAGGTGCATCATATAAGTTTCATCATAGTCGGAGCCACTGATGCCCCTCTTTTCCTCTTATAGGTCGATGAAGCTTGAGATGACGAGGTGTACCATTCAACATCAAGCATCGATAATTAGGCAATGATGACTATGTTGATGCTTATGTGTTTTCCTTTCACATCTTTAGTAGTGCAATGTTTTATTAGAAATATGTTATAATAGTCACAGTTATATCCACAGCTTGTGTGGATCTTTGATTTCAATTTTTCTTTTCGATTGAAAAGAAAATGCATTTGAATGCAATGTTGTAATACTATTCTGATTGTGAAATCAAATGAAGCCTTGTAAAAATATGAGTTCTTTTCAAAATGAATAAAAGCATCTGAAATGCTACTTTGCTCATGTACTCAATTATGTATTTCTTTTTAAAATTGCAACATCTGAAAACCACTCTAAAACTTCATAACTTCACTAAAATACATAACTGTTGTTCGATGCATAATGATAATAATGCGAAACAACATTCGAACATGACACTGCAATTCCACTTAATGTTAAATAACAATCAGCCAGCTCCTCCATTTGAGCTGAGGCGAAAAATATGTAACACAAACAAAAAATTAGACAGGATGTTGGATAATGAATTGTTGTAATAACACTCTAAAAATGCTACTCTTGAATGCCCTTGACAATAATATTTTCTCAATTGTGTGTCTTAGTGTGCATTCTTCTTAGATAGATTTTAAATAACGCAATAACTAGGTATTTATAGGAATTTATTCAATTTCCATAAAATCAAATCCCGACAACCAACTTTAAGTATTCAAAATTCAAATAATAAAGTGCTAGAACCGACATATTTGAATTTGGAGCCAAAATAGGGGGACACAGGCATCCTAGGTGCTAGTGTCGCAACCTTATTTTCAAAAAGTTTAAAAGTTTGGGAAATAGTATTAATGAGAGCATTTTTTTTATTCTTTCAATTTTTCTTAAAATATTTAAAATAAGCTATGGAATGTGTAATTTACTAAGTTAAATGGTTAGTTAGGTCCAATACCTTAAAGGGGAGAAAAGCATAGTTTGAAATTGTAATGGGTGACAATTTATAATGCTACAATAAAAATGTTTCAACTTTTTTCTAAAATTATTACTTCTATGCATGTCTATTATGGGCTCCTTCTAAGGTTTCCTACTTTAAATTAGGGAAGCTCTGTCAAGAATTTTTATGGGCCTCTTTTGAAGATCACAAGGATTTTTGACCAGGTTTTTTTGGAATTTTGTTACCTCCCTTGAGAATATAGATGGTTGGGGTTGCTATCTAGTCAATATAATGGGTTTTCCCTAAGTGTGAAATAGCTTATTTGTTCCAGTTTTACTAATTGAAATATAGAAAACTAGGTTGGGGTTCAAAACATATGGTTTTATAATAAATTTGGAATGTTCTACAAAATTTAGTATAAATAGAAACAAAAATATAGGGTATAAAGAACCTATCTATTTTCTATTCAATTGAAGAAATGAGATCCTCCAAGATAGAATCAATTTTTTGCCCTTAGGTGAGTCAATTATATGTAAGATCTACTAATTTCCTTTATGTTTGTGTGCATGCGGGTAAAGTTCAAACAACACGCTTGGGAAATGAAAATAAAATAGCAAATAACCTCAAATATGTGACCTAAGACCTGGTTCATGTAGATGAAGAATATCTCTAACAAATACTGTCAATTTTATGCAAATTGGATGAGTGGAAGACACTTAAAACTTACCTCAAAATCGGATGGAAAGTGTCTAAGACCCTCCCTTGTCCAAAAATGGTGAATGGGGGACTGAAAAATATTTTTGAACTAAATTTTGGGGGCCTATAAAGACGCATATGAGATGTAATTTCCCACTGGTTTCACACAAAAATGATGGAAAATGAGCTCAAGATTTTAGTTTTTGTGATCTTGACAACTTTTTTTGCAACTTTCAAAAAAATTGCAAATTTTACAATTTTGCACTGTAGAGATCTCCAATCTTCCTTCAACCTAAATCTACAGCACAAACACAAGAGAGAATATTTTTTTGTTTTTGGTTAATGGGGGTTTTCCTTGGTCAAACTCCGTTTTGATTATTAAAGCTTGAATTGAAATGAAATAACATGAAAGGAATTATGAATGAACAACACTATGTTACCACTCACCAAACCCTTGAATGAACCTTGAAAGGACTGAAATATTGCATGACTTGGATTCAATGGATGTGGATTTTTATGGTTGAATCTTTCTTTGAATCTTTTCTTGTATCTTTGAAACCTACATTACAATGTTAGCTCCAAAACCATGCATGATTACAAAAGACTTTGACACGATTCTTGAAATAATGATTGTTGCAACAAATGATGAAGAAATATACTCTTTAACACCTTTGAAAATAATCTTGGCTCTTGTAATTTATCTCTCAAAAGCTAATGCTGATTTGATAAAGTAACCTTGTATTTATAGACATTTATCGTTAATTTCCCTAAAAAATAAACATAAAAGCTAACATTTGAAAGTTGAATTTGGGATGATAAAAATACTACCAAAACATGTTTCAAAAATGGGTTCCAAGGCTTAGGGAGGACCCATTTTCCCATGAGAGACTGGGTTCCAAGTCCCTATTCTTGGAACACACACTGCTCAAGGTGTTTAATTATGTGTTGGCTTTAATTGTTGTCAGGTTTCCCCTTCAGAAAATATAATTTATTACACTTGCAGATGTATAATAGTTCTTATTAATGCATATTTAAGTCCAATTTAATTGAGGGGACCCAAACAAAGTGTGAAAATGTAAAGTATATTTTTCTACACTACATTTAGCCCCCAGTTTAGTGAGAGGATGGTCGCAAGCTCACAAACTCACACTAAAGTAGACAAATATGTGTCAGGAGGGGTCCAAGTGCACAAATGGTGATGGGGTAGGATGACAAAGATCAAGGAGGTGGTCAAGCCCCTAGGATTGAGGATCCCATGGAAAACCAACATAAGCAAAAAGGGACACACACAAGATGTATGATATGAAGCATCAAGACAAGATACACAAACATACAATGTCAAAGAATAAAACAAAAAAAAAAGTGGGGTGGATCAATCCTCAACTATTTTTCCAACTCAATGTGGATCAAGCCTTATCTATTTGTCCAAAAGAATTTACAAGTGGAACCTGTTTTCCACTATGAAGAAAACAATGCACACTCACACAAGATAGTGAAATTCACTATTAGGGTATGTGTAGGATCATGACTGGCCAAAAAGTGGCGATATAATGGGTACATATGTGTAGGGTATGTGGCTGACAACTTTTTTTTACCCAAAATTGATGAAATGAAAAAGGTTTTAAAAGCAGATTCTCAGCTTTCCACCAATATAAATTATGCGTTACTTTGAATTTAATAAATAATTAGTATTCATTTTCTATTTGAATTATGACTAAATTCTTGATTGATAGGCTGATTGAAAAACATCTAGAGCTTTCAAACGGTATCACATTTTTAGAATCCAAAACATGTGTCACATTCTATGCTTCACATACTATAGGATTAAAAAAAAAAATCATAATGTTTTGACCAAGTTAAGGTGGTTAGACATACAAGTTTTTATATTTTTTAAAAGTTGTAATAAAAAATTCATAATTAATTATTCACTTAGAAAAAAATTACAAAAAAATATGCATCAGGGTGATCCCACAATAGTGGTTTACACTTTTTGGCCTAACTGGACACTGATATATTTTTTAACACAATCTCCACATTCGGGCACCTATAGCGATTAAACCGTAAGGAATTTGAAGATGATGTAAACTAGAGTCTTGTCATATTTTTTCTATAGATTCTAAAAATATTTTTTCAATTTTTTGAATCAAATTTCACTTCTTTTCCATCTCCCACAAAAATTGATTTTTTCAAAAACAACATTTTTAAAAAGTGATGCACACCGTATAATGCATAACTTTTTTCCATGAAGGATAAAATTCCAATTCTCTCAAATTTAGATTTCTAACTCTGATATCTAGTGCTTCCACTTGGTTAGATAGTTTTTATTGAATATTTTTCTTTAATCAAGTTTCGAAGTCAATCAAATGACAATTCACATAGCAGTATAGCATATAACTTTTTGTATGTATCGAAATTTTTGTTGGATCAAGGACTCCAATATCTGGTGCACTCATATTTTTAATTTTTAATTTTTTAATCTTCTATTTTTCCACTTGTGCAGAATAGAGAGTTTTGTTTTCAGTGAAAAACCTATATTTAATAAAACTTAAAAAACAGAAAGATAATATAATCAAAACATACTAAAATTATATTCGTTGGATAGCTTATTTTGAGGGGAACCCGATACTAGTTGGGTTTTTTAGATCTTCTCCATTTTCATTCTGAAATCAAGCTTCGAAACACAAAATTTTCAACAATTCTGGTGCCTTAGGAAGCAAGGGTGAAAAAAGAGTGGTTCGGCCGAACAAGTGTTTGGTCGAACATCTTGGAGTGGTTCGGTTGAACTAGGGTTCAACCGAACCCATGCTCGACCAAACCACCAATCCATTTAATTAAAAAAAGGAATTAAATGAAAGTTTTTTTTGTTTTAGCCATACTAAAGGGGTTCGGCCGAACCAATTCAATGGTTTGGTCGAGCCTTAGGGTTCGACTGAACCCATTTGATATGAGGAATGGGAAAATTTTGAAATTTCCTTCCTCTTCAAAAGTGTAAACCACTTATGTGGCTTCACCCATCACATTTGGACACGAGTCCTCTAATTATATCTAAAATATTATAAAAAAATATTATCATATTATTGTGGTTAGGGTGGTATGGGTATGTGCAGGATCATGATAGGTCAAAAAGTGGCGATATGATGGGTATGTGTAGGATATGTGGCTGACGACTTTTTTTTACCCAAAATTGATGAAATGAAAAGGGTTTTTAAAGGAGATTCTCAACTTTCCACCTATATAAATTATGCTTTACTTTGAATTTAATAAATAATTATTATTTATTTTCTATTCAAATTATGATTAATGTCCCAATTGATAGGCTGATTGAAAAACATCTATAGCTTTCAAAAGGTATCACATTTTTTGAATCCAAAACATGTGAAACATTCTATGCTTCACATACTATAGGATTTAAAAAATAAAAAATGAATTTCATGAATTTTTGACCAAGTTAAGGATGTTAGACATATGAGTTTTTATATTTTTTAATAGTTGTAATAAAAAAATCATAATTAATTATTTACCTTGAAACAAATTACAAAGAAATATGCATCATATCCGGACATGAGTCCTCTACTTATATCTAAAATCTTATAAAAAATAATTATCATTTTATTGTGGTTAGGGTGGTCAGATAGACACCTACTTCTTATTTTTTCCTTGAAATTTAAGTGCTATTGCATTGAAATATCAAATTTTTGACCAAATAGATTTTTTTTAAAAATAAACCTAATAGTTTAGAAACTACATTCAATTTGCTATAGATTCTATTCTTACCTACTTTTGAAATAATATAGATAACTTATTCAAATATTTATGTCAAGTTTCCTAACTCTATTTTTTCTAATTTTTGCCACTTAGGGCTTGTTTTATTCATGATGATCCTACACATACCCTTATTCAAATTTTTACGTCAAGTTCCCTAACTCTGATTTTTCTGAATTTTTTGCCACTTACGGGCCTATTTTTTCCATGATGAGCCTGCACATACCCGTCTACTAGGTGAGCACCCTGGAGTGGCCAAGGAGAGTCTTATTAGGCTCCCATAACATACCAAAGTTATACCTCCTGATGATTTTGATAAGGTGCTACACAATATAAAATTTGAGCTTTATAAAGTTTAGTAAGCTATGCTAAGCACTCATGAAAGAATATGCAAATACGATATTCAAAATGGTTTTTCTTAGTTCATATAAGGTATCCTCTTAGGGAATATTATGTCTAATGCCTACAAGAGATGAAAAGTCAAGGATAAAAGATTCACTTCTTAGGGAATGCAATCTGTAGCATCACCACTAAGAGGAATGTCATATGCTAAAAAATGTAGCAGTCTTGAAGGATATCGAACCCAATGTCACCAAGAAGAATACACATCACATGAATTGAGAAGACTACACTTTGAATAAAAAAATCATACATCCTAGGATATGTATTCTATCATCACTAAGAAAGGAACACAGAAAAAATGAATAGGAGACAATATGCCCCAACTTAAAATGTCAACATACTTGCTATATTGGTATTTTAAGTAGAAAAATAGGAAGAGGCGATCCTTGAAATGAATTCACACCTCCAAAAAGTAGTTATCCTTGCCCCCCTATCATAGAGACAATGATAACCATGAAATACTATCATGTTGTTGCCAAGAGAAACATGGTTGCACCTAATATTGTACCACCATGAATGGCAATGAGCAAGACACAAATAGCTACTAATTCCACAAAGTGATGAGAAACATGATAGGATACACATTAGTATCAATTAGAGGAAATAGGTGCATCAACACAAGTAAGAGAACCAAAATCCTTAAGATGTTAAATTTTATCATGCAAAGCCTTGCATTCATTAATAGAACAATGAATTCTATGATATGCACAAAATGATTTTTTTTGTTGTAAAATTTCTTTCATGTTTTTGGAGGGAGATATAGCAAGTGAGCTTGGAGAATCTTCAAAAAAGGTACTCTCTTGATCAATAGTATAAGATGTTCCTTTATTTTTTGACAAAGATACCTCTTACTTGGTACAAGGTGTCATACATACAGAAGACTCTTTAAATTGTGAGATTTTGTACTCTCCCTTTAAGGAGGGTGTAAAATGTAAAGAACCCCAATAATTACTAAGACATGTTGTTGAAGATTTCCTAGGAGTGTTTTTTGTGATGAAATTGATATTAAGCAAATATTTCTCCAATTCTTTTGTTTCTTTCGTGGGACAATAACCAAGACCACTAGTTGTTTCTATCAATTCAAGATGCACCAAGGTTAAAGTTGGCTTAAAACAATATTTTGTAATATTGTTGGTATTGAGTGAAGGATTTTTTATGATTTGTTTCATTTTAAGGGAAATAACCAAGACCATTATTGGTTTCTTGTGTGTTAGGATCTATAGGGACATAGATACCTTGTTCTCTATCACCACATCCTTTTCCACTATAACCAAGTTGTTTCAAAAGTTCATAACCTCTTCCATAAAGATTTTCCATTTCTTTTACATTTGGCGGTTGTTCATAATCAACTTCATCAGAGTTTATTGTGTAATTTGATTTTCTTCTAAAGTGGTTGAAGTGGATTCTTTTGAAGGTTCTTCCAAAAATTTTGTTGACATTACTTCTGGTTCTTTTCCCTTTTCAAAATATTTTGTTATGATCTTGTATTCTCCCATGGATGTAGGTGTGAAATCAAAGGAACCCCAGTCATCATCCCATGAATTTCTAACTTTTTCAATATTGTTCTCTTTTTCTTCATGTTGCATGGGTTGTACTTATGTAGTTGGTGTCAATATTTTCAAAGGAATCTCCTTATCTTTCTAAGTGTGCAAACAAATTTTTTGTTAAGGGTCAACCTTGATTATATACACTATGTTGTTGTAGACATACTTCATTATACAATGAAGAGTAGAAGGCACTGCATGCATTTTGTGAATTCATGGTCTACCCAAAAGAAGATTATATGAATGATTGTTAGGCATAAGGGTATGTGTACGATCATTATGGGCCACAAAGTGGCAATATGGTGGGTATGTTGGGTATGTGTACAACTTTTTTTTACCAAAAATTGATTAAACGAAAAGGATTTTTAAAGGAGATTATCAAATTTCCACCAATATAAATTATGCTATACTTTGAATTTAATAAAAAAATATTATTCATTTTCTATTTGAATTATGACTAAAGTTTTGATTGATAGGTTGATTGAAAAACATCTATAGCTTTCAAACGGTATCACATTTTTTGAATTTGAAACATGTGTCACATTCTATGCTTCGCACATTAGATTAAAAAAATAAAAATTGAATTTCATGAAGTTTTGACAGAGTTAAGGTGGTTAGACATATGATTTTTTATAGTTTTGAAAACTTGTAATAAAAAAATCATAATTAATTATTTACTTGTAAAAAAATTACAAAAAAATATGCATCACATCTAGACATGAGTCCTCTACTTATATCTAAAATCTTATAAAAAAATATTATTATTTTATAATGGTTAGGGTGGCTAGACAGACACCTACTTCTTATTTTTTCCCTAAAATTTAAGTACTACTGCATTGAAATTTCAAATTTTCACTAAATAGATTTTTTCTTTTTTTAAGTAAACCTAGTAGTTTAGAAACTACATTCACTTTGATATAGATTATATTCTAACATATTTTTGAAATAATATAGATAACTTATTCAAATTTTTACGTCAAGTTGCCTAACTCTGATTTTTCTGAATTTTTTTCCACTTAAGGGCCTATTCTTTCTATGATGATCCTGCACATACCCTAAGATGGATAGGAGTTTGTAGTGTGTTCTTTCCAACTGTAATAGGCAATGTGATCACATCAAGTGGTTGTTTTTCCTACATTATGAAACCCATGAATAGAGAAAGAATTTGGTTCAATCTTTCTCTTATCTTTCCAAGTTAATCCAAAATGTTTATGCTACACATGTTAAGGGATGAATCATTTTAAAAAATGGTTCTCTTTATCCCGATTGTATTAATGAGAGCTATTAACATGAAAGATTCATTTTTTTTTTCACTTCCAAAGGAGGTAGCTCTATTTGGTGGAAAACAATGTCTGAACTCATTCCTTGAATTTGGACTACTATATCATTCAAGTTCGCACTAGGGGGAATCACAACTTCTTGCAATCCATTTTGAAGCATACTATGGTAATTAGGGGAGGATTGAATGAGGTACCATAAGCATATCTTAGCAAGAGTGTATTTTTAAGTTGTTCAAAAATATCATACTCCTTTCCATTATGTAAAGATAAATAAGGAGCATTAGGAAAGATAGGTGGAGGAAATGGTAATGAAACAAGATTGGTTTGCGGTTGCTTATTGTTCCTTGTATTATATGCGTGAGAAATGATATTTTAATTTGATTGCTTCAAACATTTTTACTCTCAAATTTCATTATTAAATTCTAGCTATCTCTTGGGGATAATGGTTTCTTTTTAGGTGGTTATAAGATAAGAATAGTTTTTTTTTTAACTTGACGTTGAAGTGGGGGTGGGTAGATGGTAATAAGTGGCCTAGGATATGACTTGGGAGGTCCAATAATTAGAGGACTCTAGGGAGATATAATGTTCATAATCTCAAAATATTTATCCTTATTTGATGCTATATTAGTAAAGGAGAGTCTAATGTTACCTCATCATCCTCATCTAAAGAAGCCACATTACTATTGTTTGAAATACATGTATCCATTCTATCATCTTCATGCAAGATGCTATCTTCCCTAGTAGGAGAGTTAATAGAAGAGGAGCAAAAAAAATGTTCGTCACATTCAATGTTTAGTGAAATATTGAATTTGTGGGATGGTGCTATGATATGATTTTGGTCATAGAGCATACCCACTCCTTCAATTTCATTTAAGGGTAACCCTAAAGATCTCAATGAAAAATGCCAAAGAAATATTATAGTAGGGTTGTCTTAGGGGATGAATGAAAAATACTAAGGGGTTCAACACCAAGTTTAGACTTGGATAGGATAATGAAATGTAAGATGCAACATTTAACTCTAATTGAATGTAAACTAATACTAAAGGACCTATAAAAGTGAATGGATTGAAACAAAAGGTTGCTAAACATAATGTGTGCACCTAGAAAATTTGGAGATGACCCAGATGAGCTCTAAAATTCTAAAAATTCTAATTTTATGATCTAATGGGACTCATTCGCCATTCTGGGTGAATCAGTCCCAATTTTGGACTTTTGCATGGGAGTGTTTCGAGAAAAAAGGTATCTGAATATGAAAATAGATCTAGAAAACAACTACAGTAGGACTCATTTGCCACTATTGGTGAATCAGTCACACTCTACTTTTTAAAGAATTTAAAGTCCTAATCTGTACTTGAACACCTACTCTTTCCCCCCCAACTTAAGTTTTTGATCTAAATCTATGAAAACAACTATAAAATAGAATACAACTTGATTTTATAATAGTGGTTTTCCTTTGTCAAACCCCTAGTTTGGTAGCTAAACCTTAATAGAAATAATGTAATGTGCATGCAAACCCTAGCCTAAAGTCTGTCAAAGACTAAGAAATTTGAAACATGATGCAATCATATTCTAATGTGCAAGAACATGATGCATAGATGAAATTTTAAATAATGCAAGGCTCACTCTAAGAGATCTCTAATCACCTTAAATGAATCTCAAAGATGCATAAACCTTCCTTAGGCTGAAAGTAGAGTGACAATGGAGGATGGAATCACTTAGAAAAAAAGTCTTTAGGCTTGTCTTGAGGGCTAGTTGCATCTCCCCAACCTAGAATTCTTCATGATTCACCATAGACAATCATGATCAA
This sequence comes from Sequoia sempervirens, assembly GCA_007258455.2. NCBI lineage: Eukaryota > Viridiplantae > Streptophyta > Pinopsida > Cupressales > Cupressaceae > Sequoia > Sequoia sempervirens. Next base: position 989,372,385 of record VDFB02281492.1, read on the forward strand.
CCCTTAACGACGCTAGATATTGAATTAAAGTGAGCTTGAAGATGTCCAAAAAGGCTTTAATGTTGCTTCAAAGCTTCAAATATACTTTCTTTTGAAAATTTAATGCTCTTTCTTGAAGACTCTTAATACTTATCTCTTGATTTTTCTCTTGAAAATGCTTGTTCAAATTGCTTGGAATTGATAAAAATGACTTGAAAACTTACTTATATAAGCATTAATACCTAATTGATCATTATTTAGATCTCAAAGGCCAAAATACACCAAAAAATTGAATTAAAATGGTGAATTTGTCACTCAAAATTAAAAAATGACCCCAAATGGGACTCATTCGCCACCATTGGAAAATGGGTCCGACCTAAGGGAGCTCATCTCCCAAGGTGGCGAATGAGTCCCACCTTAGCTTTTTGAGGTGGTTTTCTGGGATTTTTAGTGTTTAAGTGATTTTATGAGATTTATAGGTGAAATAAGCCTCGATATTAGAAAAAATGGGTAATTAATGCAAAGGTAGGGTATGTGCAGGATCATGATGGGCCAACAAGTGGCAATATGATGGGCTTTTGTAGGGTATGTGGCTAATGAATATTTTTTTACCCAAAATTGATGAAATGAAAAGGGTTTTTAAAGGAGATTCTCGGATTTCCACCAATATAAATTATGCTTTACTTTAAATTTAATTAATTATTATTATTTATTTTCAATTTGAATTACAACTAAAGTCCTAATCGATAGGTTGATTGGAAAACATCTATAGCTTTCAAATGGTATCACTTTTTTTTAATCTAAAACATGCATCACATTCTATGCTTCACATACTATAGGATTAAAAAATAAAGAAATGAATTTTATGAATTTTTTACCAAGTTAAGGTGGTTAGACATACGGGTTTTTTTATTTTTTAAAAGATGTAATAAAAAATTCATAATTAATTATTTACTTGGAAAAAAATTACAAAAAAATATGCATCAAATTGGTACATGATTCCTCTACTTATAAATCTAAAATCTTGTAAAAAAATATTATCATTTTATTGTGGTTAGGCTAGTCAGATAGACACCTACTTCTTATTTTTTCCCTAAAAATTAAGTACTACTGCATTGAAATTTCAAATTTTCACCAAATAGATTTTAAAAAAAAAAACCTAGTAGTTTAGAAGCTATTGGAACTCTTAAATTTCCCAAATTTAAGATGCCCATTTCAAAAAAATTTCCTTTGGACTTTCAGAAGTGCATCTGATAAACCTGCCTGAATGACGTACTTTGGAGGGTCATATGTAGAAACCCATTGACTTCTAGGAAAAATCCCTTTGTAGAAACACTCATGTGTCCTATGTGAACCTGCATGCCAATTTTCAGCTTCCCACGATGATTTTTTTCAAGGTTTCGAAAAGTGAAGCAGGGTTTTGGCGCTTTTCTGTTGTTTGCAAATTTGCAGTTTTGCAAAGTTGCCTCCCATTTGAGCTTGCATTTTGCAACCAATTAATTGTAAAGAGAAAACGAATGTTTTTCTACATTCTCTATACCAAAATGAGCTCAGATGTCAATTTTTAGAGCCTTATGATTTGATTTACTATTTTTAGCAGATTAAAACCAAATGTAATTTTTTCAGTTTTACATCTGCATTGCTAACAACCTTTCTAAGAGGTCAACTTTGACCTTCAATATCTTTTGATGGGAGATGATTTAAGTAAATTCCTCTTGCACACATGATCATTCTACCAAAAGGATCTACTATGTCCGGTAGCAGCTCATCAGGGGTTGATTTGGTATTTTTGCAACGAGGTGACCTCTTCAATTTCAATTGGTTTAGAATAACTGTTTATTGCAGAAAGTTCAAGTAAGCAACTTTGAAAGTTAATAAATTTTTCCTCATGATTGATTCCTCTCATTTTTCTTTTGCATTGTATTCTTGAGTCTGATGTCTACAAGCCTGCAAGTTTTTATAGCTTCACGAGGTCATTTGCCTAGTTTTCTGGAGCGATTCCAGAGCTAACTTGGCCAGTTTTGCACATTTTTCAAAATGTCTGAAAGCAAGCTTCAATGGGAACCCAGTTTTCCTTTTAAGTTCTAATGCATTCAAAGGCTGCCCCAAATCAATTCAAAGGTGAAAGTTGTTTGAAAACGAAAAAAATTTACTCGGACCCACTTGGGGCCCGACAATGCTTTACACTGTAAACTTTGCATTGGGGGAATCACTTCAAGTAATTCACTTTCAGTAGATCAACATGTAAAGTAGTGAACGATCACAATTTATTTCAAAGGTTTGAAGGTAAAGACAGATCAAGTTTTCAAATATAGAGTTTGAAAGTTATATCATTAATTGGATGGTAATCATGGATTCTGAGGCATCTCTAGAGTTTTGGTGATTGGATACAATGATCTTGTTCAATCAATAAGGTTGGTCATTTCAATATAACAAGTGTTCCGAGGATTTCTAAAATCAATGAAACACTTCAATGCTTTGGGAGAAGGTAATCAAGATGAGTGATAAAAGATAGAAAAATGATGGAGTACAACATCAAAAGACTCAGGACAAAGCCAAGAGAAAAAGAAGATGGGTCAGTGCAGATGAGATAAAAAAGAGAGAAGACATCCCATATTTTACTATGCCTTATTTAAGGTAAAATGAAGAGTGTAGCCATCTACAAGGTAGATAATTTGAAGAAGGTTGTATGTACCCTTTTGATCAAATGTCCAAAAGGTGATATTTCATTTCAACTGCCATAAGACAAGGTTACTATATTTTGATATGCCTTAGCTGACAAAATGAATTGCATTATACATAATAGCCATATAATGAATGTACAAACCAATCCATGAATTATGATCTAGTTAATGGTGAAAAGCTAAAATGCCCCAGTTGCTGCCAATGCACACAGTGAAAAAATTGAATTAACTTTAGAAACTTTAAAATAAATGTAATCTACAAATGCCAATGGCAGCTACATGGGAATTGTGCATATTGACTACATAGGCTTGTAATGAGCCTCCAAAATGGGAAGAAGTTTTATGAAGAATTAAAAGTTGCAGGAAGTTGAAATTGCAACCAAAGTGAATATATTGCGAAGGTTGAAGACAAACCGCACCAGCTACAGGAAACCTGAAACACATGTAGTCTGAAGGGCACGCCTTTCAATTAGCAATGAAAAAAATGAGATGAGACAACCATCAACGTATAAATAATAAAGAATTTTGTTTGAGGTACAACCAAAACCATTACATAGCCTTAAGAAACTTTCCAGCAAACATAGATAGAGAGAAATAGAGGCACACAGCCTGTTCACAAAATAGTTTGTTGAAAATGCATTGAAACTGAGGGATGTGGGCCTAGAATAGGAGTATGGACACCCATAAAAGGTACACACCGGGAAACTATAAAGCCACACTTCAAATCTTCTTATTCTTTCTTGCTCCTTCCAAAGGAGAATGAAAGGGGAGGCCATGTGACTTAAAGCACAAAATGGTTGTTGAAAAGGTTTTGAAAAATTCAAATGTGACATGGACAAGAGTTGGAGTTTTTAACATGGTATAGATACCCATCAAAGTATGAGGAACGTAGCACATACACAAGGAATACATTAGATAAGTGTTTGGAACATGAGAGAATGTTGAAAAGCATCGACAACTTCCATTGAGCCTACAACCCGTGCCATAGTGAAAAGATCTTTGCAGCTTTCAAACAAATGTAATAGATGCCACACACCAACTACAGGGGTGGCAGGGGTTTTAGCCCAGGGGTTTTCAATAAAAGAGGGATTCAAATGAATGGAGATCACCTCTCGTTGAATATATAGAAAATGAATTTGTTGGAAAGACTAAAACTTTCAAGCAATTACAATTGGAAGTAGAACATGACATAAGGAGGCCAAAGCAATACACGACATAAGGAGGCCAATGCAATTTTATTGCTTGTGCTCAATGTTTGAAAATCTACACACTTGTCGAGAAATACATGGTTGCTGGACAATAAAGAAAATGGATTTGCTTAAGATGCCAAGCATTGAGCACTGTTACTTGCTAGAAAATGTACACAATGATTTCTGAAAAGGTTGTGGAAGCATTCAAATAGATGAAGCTATGCACACAACCAAAGGGATGTTGGCATGAACATGGAAGGTTTGTGTTGTGAATGAGTGCTAAGGCAATTACTATACAATGTAGCTTAAGAAGAGCTTGTGCCATTAGCAAGAGGGTATGGAATTTCATCAAAGCCATGGTAAATGTGCAGATGATAGGGAACACCATTGAAGTTGCAAAGCATGGCCATCATTGTAGAATACGAAGGATGAGCTCGAGCAAACAAAATTTAGGGAAAAACAAAGACGAAAGGAGATCAACGGCAGAGATTGCAAGTTAAGATGCAACCACATCTCAATTGTTCCTCGCCTGCTCGCTACTTTTAATTGCTCAATGGTTATTTCCACGAGATGGGCGAGAGGAAGGTAAGTAAATGGTGTGGCCCCATCAAAACATTTAATGCACGAGCATAGTTTGAAGGGATATAATTTCAAAATCAAAATAAATGTGAGATGAAATCTCAACCTCACCCCGCTATATTGCAATAAAAACTTGCTCACGGGTTAATTCTCTCAAGATGGCGAGATGAGGCCATGTGGCAAGTGTGGGCCCAGTAGAGTTGAGTGCTCTCGTGAAGAATTGAAAGAGGCCTTTAATTTTTAAATGGCATAAAGTTGTTTTATTTGTCAGATGAATCAGGTAAATTGTTTTAAATTTAAATAATGGGGAAAATATTAAATGTGGTAAACCGATAAAGTTTTTCTCGGTGAATTATTTAAGGGGGCCTTCATGTATTATTTGAAAGAGCATATTATTTGAAGGAAGTAAACATTTAAAATTAAATTTTTATAGGAAAATAAACAAGGTGGGCCGCACATAGGTGTGGACTTGTTTTAAGCAGCCTGATGATTTTTTCAAAAGCCAAGGAAATTGAAATGGTAAAAGGTGGGTGTGCCCGTAAAATGAGGACTGTAAATACTTTAAGAAAAAATATTTTCTTAAGTATTTAAATATGAAACAAAATGGGTACAGATAAAATATTTTAGCCACAAAGATTTTAAAAGGCCCGATTCTTAAGGAAAAATATTTTAACAGTGAAAGTCAAATGCAGATGGGGAAAGTGAATTTATTTGCTGTGTAGTCAAATATTTTATTGCTAGATGTAAATGGAAAGACAAGTAAAGTTAATTTTATATTCACTATACATATGGAAATTATATATTTTGCTTTGCATAAAGTTAGAAGGAAAAATATAAAGTGCAGCAAATACAAAACAAAATTTTCATGGGCAGAGAGGAAAATTTTTATGTAGCAGGGTAAAATGAAGAGATTTTCACATGGGAAAGTTTTTTTGTTACTCAACAACTAACAACAAAGGCATATTTGGAGGAAAATTTTGTTGCAGAGAGAGGAGAAATGCTTTGCATTCTATTGATCAATGGTGAAGAGGATTCTAGATGGAATTTCCAGATCAGCTTTAGGGCTTCTTCAGAATCTTCTCTTCTTCTATTCCTTCTCTTCTCTTCTCATGATTCAAGGTTGGAGATTATGTTCTGGTTCTGGGGTCTTGTATGGGGTTGGGTAGATAGAGAAATGTCAAGTTCTAAGTCATATTTTGAGTCTGTAGGCTGTAATTTCTGATTTTAAGAGAAAATACAACCAGTTTATTCAAATAAATCATGAAAGTGTGTGCACATCCTTGAATATCTTCAAATTTTCTCCATACTTGTACAATTTTAATCATATGAATTCAATAATACAAAGTATCTTTGAGTTTGTCATCTCGAATTTCATGAGAGTGTGTTATTTGTTTATGGGTCCATTTCAAAGAAATGGTTAAATACTTTGAGCAGATAGCAGTGATTTCAAGTGTGTAGGTTGGATTTGGTAAGGGGAGTTTGATTGATAATAGGAGTGGGATTGTTGGTGTAAGACACTAACAGTTAATGCAAGGTATTAACAATTTAAATCCACTGGTTGAATGTCATTTTCTAATGAATTATTTTTATTTGTTTGACTCCATGGCCCAAAATTAGGCACTGATTTATCTTGCAGCTTAGCGCAACTCAGAAACATTTTATAAATTCAAAATAATTTTAAATCCCTGTGTTGTAGTTATCTCATGCTCCAAATAGTTGATACTATTGATGAACAACCAATTATATTTGGTAGTATCCTATTATGTTGAGTTATTAAATGATATTATCTATTGTTTTTAATGTTGTTTATGATAATGGTGCAAAAGTTGTAAATGCATTAAGGGATCACCCTCCCGAGTCTTGCAGAGCCCAAAGTGTAGGATGTCTTTAAAATCCTCATTAGTTGGTCTAGGTCCTTTGAGTTGCCCTTGATTGGAATTGGAAATTCCATAGGTAGATTAGAAGACCAACCTGGTTACAGTAAAAAGCAAACCAACAGAAACTACATTAAATTTTCTAAAAGTTCTATTATTACATATTTTTGAAATAATATAGATAACTTATTCAAAATTTTATGTCAAGTTTCCTAACTCTAATTTTTTTTGAATTTTTTTCCACTTAAGGCCCTATTTTTTGCATGATCTTGCACATACCCGGTACTAAAATAGGTCTAGATTAAATGAGAAATTTCCCTTTCTTAAGAAGAGATGTCAATTTTCATCATTACATCTAGCCCCCATTTTAGTGCCCATATGATTTTACGTGCATATGCAAGCTAAAGGAATCTAAATAGTACAATTTATCTTATAAAAGGATACTCATATATATTCATTCACAAAATGAAAGAATGGAGTCCCCAGTGTAGTTATATACAAAGCCACAACATTAGGAACCACATTCTAGAACATTGAATTCCTTAGTAGCTCAAAATGACCCTCTTATCTAACTTCTTTCTGGAAATCACATTTGAGGGAAGATGTATGCCCCCTTCATTCTACTTGCTTCTATAGAGGTGGAATCAAGGGAGAAATCTAGCCATGTCAAATATGGTAAGTCATATCATGGGGTATTTCCAAGTACCATATCATGTAATGATAGAAATTTTATGAGGATGGGAGGAGAATCATGATTTTGATGCAACAAATGAATTGAAAAACAAAGCTCACTAGCACCCATTATGTTGATTTGAATGAAATGCACTATTTAACCCTAATATAGTAAAAACCCTAATTTTAACTTATATAAGAGTAAAAGAGTGAAATAAATTCTTACCATTTTGTTATTTACCATTTTGTACCTTGAGATTGATTGAAGAGTGATTGAAAATTCCAAGCCAACGAGACTACAGGCTTGTGAGATTGGATGTTCTATGAGACCAGGTGGCACACAAGTACTATCATGAGGTGAGTCAATTTTTCTACCTTAGCTTTTTCCTTACACATTTATTTGATAAATTTTATGAATTTTTAGGTTGATTTAGGGCCTTGACAAAAATTTCAATGTGTCCCCTTTTTTGCAAAGTGTCCCATTTTTTTGCGAAGTGTCACACCTTTTTGAAAAGTGTTTCATTTCTTTGCAAATTGTCCCAAAAGGGGTCTAAAGAATTTAGGATCTCTAGGGAAGTACACTAGAACCACTTTAATACACTTTTATGATTTTTTATGTAGAGAATTAAGATTTTATACTGCTTATAGGACATATTTTTACTTTTTTTGTTAGGTTCCCACCAATTCCCAACAGCGTCTGGGTGGTTGACTGATCAGCCTTCTTCGAGATCTAGCCCCCACTCTTTTAGTTGAGGATACAAAGCTTTTGTAGACTGGAGGATTGTATTGGGTAAATCTCATTCCCCCCATGAGGTACCATGATCAGATGCTTATCGTATTAGCAGAGTGTTGGGACACAAATACATGTACATTTCATCTACCTACCAATGAGATGACCATCACACTGGATGATGTACATCGTGTACTCTGAGCCCTGATTTAGAGTGAGCAAGTGCATTTCCAAGTGGAGCAGTCATTTCATGAAATGAAATGCAACATGCAGTAGTTACCTCTATGGACTAGTTCATGATGAGAGGGTGAGGCCATGGATAGATCTTGCAATGCTACTATATTCACTAGTACTAGTGAATTGAGATGGATAGATGGATTATGATGATGATAGTAGCACTAGTACTCATTCCTGATTTCAAGGAAGCACACTTGGAAGGAGGAATAGTACAACTGATACAAGGAATTTTAGAGAAGAGGAAAGTGTATGCCTAGGGGCGTGACATGGTACACTATATACTTCTACATATCATGTGTACTAGACTGATTAGGTTCCCTTGTCTAATAGCCTTTGGGTATCCATGAGCTTTCAACTATCCTTTGTGATGGTTTTGGCAGTATGGTGATTTTCACTTTTGGAGAGTTTGGTTTGACCGACTAGAGGAGGATGAGATCTTATGGAGACCTTATTAGCTTGTGCTACAATGACACGATGAGACTCAAAAGATGAGGAAATTATAGATGGACGAGTTCTTTATTGGTAGGAACGACTACATAGTATGACCTTTCTATTATTATCGCATCATGCGACAGTTTGGTCAGCTTCAAATAACACCTAGGGCATAACTATTTTTAAGGAGATCATTTTAGAATGCCTAGAGACCTAGTGATAGTAGATGGTTCATTCCTGAGGATGTTGCCTATAGTGACTCTGAGTACTCAGATCATGATATGCCTCTAGTCTCCAACATTGATGGTGGTTCCATAGATGACTATGAGGAGTGGTGGAAAGTATCACGATCGACTCCCATATTTCCAATGGAAAATTCTATAGGTGATGTAGGACCACTCCCAAATGAGGAAGAGGAGGAGAACAGGGTTGAGGAGACATGCTAGAGGGATACAAACATATTTATAAATTTCATAGATGAGGAGTATGATGAGGATGTAGATCCTAAATATGATGACTAGGAGGATGTAGATGAGGAGGAGGTCAAGGAGGAGGAGGAGGAGGAGTAGTCCATGAGTGAGGGTCATGAGGCAGAAGATGAGGACCCAAGAAGCCAAGATTGGGGAGAGTCATCTCGCATTTGTGTTACTAGATCAGGAGCAACACTTATAGTAGGCACCAAAACCCACAACCATGGAGAGGCTAGCACATCCTCTATGCCCCCTCCACACGACAAGGCTAATTTCACACTACCTTCCAGAGAGATAGGTGATGAAAATTTATTTAGTGTTATTCTTTATGATCATGTTTATGTTTTATGCTTATATATATATATATATATCATGATGTGTATTGATTATATTTTTGTTTTCTATCTTATAGGATCTATGAGAGATCGTCATGATCTCTATCGTTAGGTGGGTGTAGAGATAGTGCCCCCATCAGTCAATGAATATTCCATTGAAATAGACTATGTGCCACCACCCATCATGGATCAGGACCTAGAGTTGTTCAAGTCATAAGTTAGACTATGAGTAGTGCATGAGATTTTTAGGAGCCATCTCCACCAAGCCGATGCTTCCCAAGATGCACAGTCATCTTGAATCCCTACAAATTTTGAGAGACTAGAGTTTGTGGTGGCTAGACTACAGGCATAGAGAAATTAGATGGTAGGGGAGCACCGGGAGGCCCTTGGATGGGTGTGGGTCTTATTGTTTTTTCATAGTACACTCAATGAATCACAATCACAATTGCATACCACCATCTCCCAATAGACTACTACCAGACAGATGCAAGCACCAAGTCACGAGCGATCTAGAAGTGATAGACCTTAGTGGCATTGTATATATTGATGATATGTACACAAAACTTTGATATATATATAAAAATTTCATTTTTTATTACTTCTCTTTATGCGTTGACTGTTAAATGGAAATGTGGCAAATTAAATAATATTTATAAGATTTGAACCATATATTTTAAGGGGTTAGGAAATGCAATGTCTCTTTTGCTTGATTAGGGTCTTTCACCTAATGGAAAGAGATAGATCCCACACCCAAAATCTAGGTGGTTCACTCAAAATAAGATATGTATGATGTAATTATGACTAAATGAAATGATCTATATGCAATAAATTGTTAAATTTTTTTGATTAAGTATGCAAAACCAAAGAAATGTAACTTGTTTGAAAACACATTGTGCTATGCAAAAATACCTAGAAATGAATGCAAATTGCAATAGAAATGAACCAAACTAGAAGTGTGCACCTGAGATCTTGAAGGAGGATAGAAATGACACTTGAAATGTTGTTGATGCTATAAATTTATCCTACTAGGACTCATTCACCATTCTGTCCAAATTAGTCCTAGTTCTATGAAACTCACCCAGAACCTGTTTTGAACAAAAGGGTAGCTAGAAATGTAGAAAACCTTGTTCATGCCTAGAAATGGGACTCATTCTCCACCCATGGAAAATAATTCCACTTTGGAATTTCTAAAGATCCAAAAGAAGAAACATGAGCTCTTAGTCTACACTTTGGCTTTCTATAGGTGTGTAGTTCTAAACATCTATTTTTTATGTCTGAAAGTGACCTTTGATGGATAATTTTCCTTAGACAATGAAGGGAAGACTTAAAAAACTTTACAACTTGATATTCAATGATTTTCAAGTCCTCAAGATGCCTAAATCTGAAAACACACAAGACAAGAGACAAAAATGTTGAATGTTAGGGCACGGGGATTTGCGTTGGTCAAACCCCTTTTAGGTAATTAAACTGAAATGATGAAAGAATGTAATGAAGCATGAAATATGGGAGTTTATTATCTTTCCATGATGTTTGAACTTTAATTTCTACAACAAAACATGAAAAATATACCCTTGAATGTCTGAAAATTTCTATCTTAATGACTTGAAATGATGAAACCGTAACTTGCTTGACTTGAGATGGAAGAATAATGGATGAATAATGAAGAATAGTTATTATTTAGGCTTTAGAGAGTTTATTTTATAGGAAATTCACCTTATTAGCCCAGAAATTAGATCCCTAAGGCCAACATGTAAAAATAGTAAGCTTAAATTTCATTTTTTCCTGGTCAAAGGTCAAAATTGTACCAAATGGGACTCATTCACCACCGATGGTGAATAGGTCCCACCTAGATGGGACTAATTCACCATGGATGGTGAATGGGTCACACAAGGGCCATTTTTCAAGCTAAGATGCCAAGAAATAAGGAAATGAGATTTTTATGATGAAATTGTTAGTTATTTGATCAATTTAAGCCTTAGGATGCGTAATATGGGGTAATAAGGTCCTATTAGTGATGATTTAAAGGTCAATTAGGTATTGGGACACAAAATTAAATGTGAAAGTATGATTAAATACACTTTACAACACTAAAATGAGGTCCACAATCTAGAAAGGCGTACAAACCAATGTGAATGTGTAAAACACATTACAACACTAGTTTAACATTAAGTTTATTTTACAAGCTTTCTAGATTAGTGTGATAATTTTATTAATCACATTTTATAATGTTAAACTAGGGAGAAATGGGTCCATTAAGTCTAGAGAGGCCTGAAAGTTTTTTACATCACTTTACAACACTTTTACAAGACATCGTTAAATGCATTTGAAAGGGTCCAAGACATAGTTTGGATGTGGAAAACACCTCACAACACCAATTCAAGGCCTCATTAAGTCCAATTTGTCATCAATTATTTCTAAAATCAAGAAAGTTTCCTTTTTTGTACTATACATTTAGCCCCCACTTTAGTGAGAGGATGAAATTGCTTCAAACTCATAGTAAAGTAGACATTCAAGAGAGATCTGAGTGTATAGATGTAGATGACAAAGAATTACAAAGATCAAGAAGGTAGTCAAGCCCCTAGGATCCAAGATCCTAAGTCAAACCATCAAGATACATAATCATTAAATGTCAAGAACTAAAGGAAAAAGAAATGAGGTGATGTGCTCACTCTAGGGCCACGAAACATCAGGTCATCCAAGGGTGAGATGTCCCAAAGAAGTGGTTTAGTTAGAAATTCATGTCAGTGTGTCAACTTCCCATTATACGAACCATACCAAAGTTATGCTTCTAATAACATTGATAAGGCACCACGATGTAATTATTTATGTAAATGTTTTTGAATGTAATGTAAAAAAAAATTTAAAGGAGATTTTTCTTTGTTCATGTAAGGTCTTCTTCTTAGGGAGAATTTTGTCTAATGTCTCCAAGAGAGGACAAGTCAGAGTGTCAAATCATTGTCCATGGGAAGCCTTGTTCACATCACACCACCTCAATTGATCATATACTCTTGGAAGGCATAAAACCCAATGACACCACCAAGAAGAGGACATGTCAAAAGAAAAAGTAAATCACGTCGTGAAATTTGAAAAAATATTTTTCCTATGTATGCCCCCCGCTTTAAAGTGGTTTCTAACACCATTACTATGAGAAATTTCTTTAAAGTAGATGAAGGCACGAGAGCTTATGCAAAAATCCCTATGCCAAGTCATATGTTTTCAATATGTTGTGTCATGAAGAAAGGTAGTATGTCACATGTGATTCAATCTTAAGACATATCAGCCACATCCCAAGCTTGCTCTTATACATTCATGAAAGGTTAGTGACTAGTAAAAAGAGACAATTAAAAGTGACATATGAGGACAAGGCTATCAAACCCCTTTCCCCCAACTTAGTGTAGGAAAAAGGTGATCCTGGAATGGATGAAAGGAAGTATTAGGTAAATGAATTAGGTGTTCTAGCACAAGGAACAACACTGCACTCCTTGAGATGTTGAACTGTGTTGTGAAAAGTCTGAGAGGAGAGTGGAAATAAGGGAGATACCCCTAGATATTTCTTGAAAGGGTATGATATTTCAGTTTTGTTCATGTGTTCATTGCATCCATGTATAGGAGGAATATTGTAACTAATACCATAAAAAACTTCCAAGTTAGATGAAGGGGGTGTGTGTTTGTGAGGAGTGGTTTCTTTATAAGAAAACAAATCCTTTTTAATGTTTTGTGTCATTACTTCATGAGGGATGGGAGTCATATTTCCCCCCTCATGACCATGGGGTGATTTGGTAGAACTAAGTTGAGCGAATGGAACACAAGGTTGTTTGGGTTGAGATTGGGATATTACACACCCTCCCTTAAAGGTAGGTGTGAAACTCCAATCACTACTAGAACTTGTGTCGAAAAATGAATCATTTGTATATAACTCTTTGGACCATGAGGATTAGATTTTGGAAATGTTATGCAAAGGAGGTGTAGGATCTAATGACCCCCAATTATCATGAAATATTTTTGTTGTAGGTGAAGAGTTAGGACCAAATTCTATAGGTTCAAGTTTTGATCTAGGAATGAAATGATTAGGGGAGTTGGAAGTGTTGTGATCATTTGATGCATAGCTTTGATCATCTGCATCAATTGTGTATATCTTGTTGTTGTATTCAAATTTCATTACATCGTGAAGGGTAGATGAGGCTCCTTTCATGGCATGAATCCATTGTCTCCCTAGGAGAAGATTGTATGGAAGAGGTCCTTGCATGCTATGAATAGAGGTAAGAAACACTAAAGGTCTGACCTCAATAGGTAATGGGATCATCCCCAATTGGTTTCCTATTAACATTATCAAAGCCATGAATATGAATATCATTAAGTAGAATGAGATTTTTTTCCATGCCAAGTTTGTATAGCAGGTGCATGCTACAAACATTAATTTCTGCTTCATTGTTTATGAGAATGTGCTTAATTAAAGTTTCATTAATGATCACCTTTATCATCATCGTATTATTCTTGTTTTGAATCTCAAGTGAGGGTAATTAATATTTTGGGAATGTTATTTCTAATTGTAGATAGGAATAAAATCAAATAGTTTTAAATGCATTGAAGACAATAAACAAATTAAATCCTAGCAAGCACCATGAAGTACAAACTAGAATGAAAAATAAAAATAAAAAACAAATAACATGCAAACCAATTTTCAAACTAGTGTTGATTGATCTCCATGGCTCTTCTCCACCTGCACAAGGATGCAAGATTTCGAAGGTTGATAATAGAGGAGTGTTGAGTGCTCATTCCCGCAGCATAATGATGTGATGAAGATGATAGATGGCAATTGAAGAATTATTTTGACAGAGTGAAGATGCTAGAAGAAGATTCGATCAAAATGGCTTGTGAAAGGTTAGATTTATAGATTTTTTTGAAGACAAAAGCTTAGTTGGCAAAGATCAATGGTTGAGATTCAGTCTGGTAAGATGAACGGTAAGAGATTTTCGAAAGTTGAGTGAGAGAAGTAGATGGTTTCCTCTTCTTCAATTTTCGTCATTGAGATCCGAAGGGAATTTTCCGTTTTGAAGAATGAATTAAAATGAGTTTATAATTAAATAAAATAAATTTATTTAATTTATAAGTGAAGATGGATATAGAAACTCGCATAATTAAATAAATTATATTTAATTATGTTTTAGAAGTAAATTTAGAGTGTAATTAAATCTTAAAAAAAAAAATTAATTATTTGTAGAGTGAGAAGGAAATATTGAATTAAATATTTAATATTTAATTTAATTATGGGATGAAGAGAATATTCCATATTTGAATTTAAATATTCAACTTTAGAATAATATGATAATCAATATAAATAAATTATGAAAATTTATTTAATTTAATTAAGAAGAATATGGGAAATGTCAATAATTAAATAAAGTTATTTATTTAATTAAGGTAGAAGAATTATAAGAATGAACAATATAAATAAATAATTAAATTTATTTATATGTAGATGACTTTAGGAGAATTAATTAAATAATTTATGTTTAATTAATTAACAAGCTTGATTAATCATGACCATTTTTAGACGTATACATTTTGCCCCTCTTTGAGATAATGTTCGAGATGATGAGATTTTTGTTGAGTAACATCATTTCAAAGAAGTTAAGGTATGGATAAAGGAGAATGGATAATGATATAAAGAAAGGATGATGGAATGATGATGCCCCCTCGAGAGGATAGGCGGGTTGAACAAACACGAGTAGGCTCTCGAAATGAAATGATAAAGGGAGGGATAAGATGAATAATGTAAGATAGGAAGTGGATGAAGGAGAGGAATGATACGTTATGCTACAATGAAGGTGAGCAGCCATGATGTTTGATATAGCACTAGACGTTATGCACCAAGATATAAGGACCAAGGTGACGATGTGTCTCATGCCCCAGCTTAATACAACCTTGTCTAGATGTATGAGGAAGTAGACTTAGAGCATTAAAGTTCTAATGAACAAAAAAGTATGATATGACCATAGATGCAAAGGATAGTGCAAAAAGCTATTCCAACATACACAAGATATGAATATTAGCTAGAATGATATGGATTTGATACAAATGCAAGATAAAATGATAACACACATAAGCAAGCAAGCAAGCATGCACAAATGATACAAAAACAAACAAGGAATTGCCCCCGTCAAGTTGTAAACCGTTGATTGATTGATTGATTGATGATGATGATAGTGTTTTCATTGTGGGGAGCAACATGTCCCTAGAGCAACACAAGGATGATGATAATTGATTGATTGGTTGATTTGGTTTACAACAAGATTAGGACCAAGACCAAAGGATGTGATTGGATAATTTGACAAGATTGATTAACTTGATTGGTATGGATTAAGGATTGACATGCATTTGGATTATTTGCTTGGAATGATTGAAGATGATTTGATGTATGGATGAATGGATTTGATGATGATGATTGATTTGGTTGAATGGTTGAATGATTGGATTGAGGTGATGGATTAAGTAGATGAAATTGGAAGAATTAATTGGATGGATTGATTTTATTGCTTGGATTTTTGTTGGATATTTGATTTTTTTGATTTTTTTTTTTTGGGATATTTTGATTTTTTTGGATTTTTGAAATGTTTTATTTTTGGATTTTTGAAATATTTTGAGTTTTTGGATTTTGATTTTTTTTATTTTTATTTTTTATTTTTGAAATATTTTGATTTTTTTGGATTTTTGAAATATTTTGATTTTTTTGGACTTTTGGAATGTTTTGATGTGTCAAAGGATAAAAATTTGAGTAGCCTTTGTGCTAGATACCAATGACAAGGGGAAAACCAAGTCTAGGTGCAAGGAGATAGATGGGATTGATGGATGAAAGTGTGGGTGATGGGATAAGGGATAAAAGGCTCATGATATATAGATGGATGGAAAGGATAGGTCATAGTGAATGGAATGGATGTATACATCATAAGAGAGCAAGAATATGATTTCCAAAGACTATGTCGCATAGGAATAATATGCCCCATTCTAGGTACAAGACTTAGGATTTTTCATGACAAAGCTTATGGCAATAGGGTAATGATAGGCTTGTTTGGAAGGATGAGGTATATCAAGAGATACCCAAGACATGTTTCAACATTTTTCCCCTATATCTTCATCAAGATCCAAAAGAAGAAGAGTGGATGAATGGAATCGATATGATAGGTATGATGGGTAAAGATGGTAGGTAGGATGGAAATGATAAGACATGAAAAGGATAGGTTGGATAGATAAGACATTGTGCCCCCAAGTGTAAGCGACATAGAAGATCAACCTACACATGACAATTATTTTCTAGGTTTTCATCATGGTACTTATCCAGGGCACCTATTTACTAGGTTTTCACCATTGGACGAAGGGATTTCTCTTTACTTTTTTTTTTTTGAATTTTTGACTTTTTAGCTTTTTGGATAGGAGAAGGAGAATATGGATAGGAGGGACTCAAGTGTCTAGTCCTGTGAAAGGTGATAGTCCCACTAAATGGATGTCATTGCATGGACCATGTCAAATGTCATTATGCTCATAGATGTTGGTAAGGGATGACATGAAAGGGATGGATTAGGTAGATGGAAAATTATGAAAGGTTTATGCAAGAATGAATTGGGAATAGTGGATGATGATGTGGATTGAATAGGCCTTGTGCAAAAGGATGGATGAAAGGTTTATGCAAAAGCATGGACCATAGGAAGGTGATTGCGAAGATATGTAGGATAGTAGTTGAATGATGGGGAGGTGGAGGTATGTGGGATTGTTGTGAAATGGAAGGGAACCATGACCAATGGTTGCACACATTGTGATAAACATTAAATCTTTTGATGTGGATGTGGTGTACGAATCAATGGAGCTGTTTGCTTAGGAGGTGGTGGATGAAGTGTTTTAGGTACCCACATAGACTTAGTATTTCAATTATTTTTATTTTGCTTGTGGGTTTTAGGAATTTGATATTTTTGAATAGAATGTGCATTTTGGATGGAAGGGGATGGTTGGGATTTTTGTGATGTATATGCCTCATTTGAATTGCTTTCTTTTTGCTTAGGTGCCCAAACCAATTTATTTTGGGCCTTTACTTTTGGAGGTATGGGCTTATATAAATTTTTGGATGTATTTTTCTTTGACTTTTTGTATTGATGTCCTAAGGCATGAGAACCCTTAGGATTTTTTACTTTATAGGTAGAGGCATTGAAATTCTTGCTTTTGAACCCTATGGGTATGGTGGAATGGGTGGAAGCTTCATGTTTATACAATGTGTGCATTGATTTGTTATGATTAAGATGTTTAGAGGATTTATGGATACATGGATAAGAGGATTGGATGGTAGGGATATTAGGTGTTGGAAGTAATGGTGGTAAAGTTGATGGTGGGAAATTAGGAGTTGGAAGTAATGGTGGCAAAGTTGATGGAGGAATATTAGGAGTTGGAAGTAATGGTGGAAGGTGTATGGTCACATGCTTTTGACATTTGTAAGATGATGGAGGAGGGATGGCAACATATGTTTTAGGGATACAATAGGCTTCATAATGGAAAGTGGACTTAGGATGCATGGAGGCTATACCAACATCTTTAGGTTGTTGTCCTTGGGGTGTATGTCCAAGGCCATAAGAGCGTGGAGGGACTTTGACATGGATGGGCTCCAAAATACCTTTTTCATGAAGGTCTACACCTTTACCTTGGTGGTTCATGTTTTGGAGTGTGCAATGGACAATGGGACTAGGTGTAGGTGGAACACTAGACACGAGTTTCTTATTGTATGGAAAAAATGATGCAAGGGAAGATAATGGTTTTTGTTGTTCTAAGGAGGAACATTCATGAATGAGGGTGGAGAGACCAATAGGATAGGATGGAGGACTTGCAATGGGGTTCATAGTGGGTGATGGAGGATCATTAGGATCTTGATGAGCATTGTGTTCACTTAGATCCAAGGTATTTGTTTGATCTTCTATGTGTGTAGGGGAGGCATATGTCTCATCATGGGAAGTGGATGTTTGTGTATCATGGATGGGTGAGGTGGAAAGCTCTTGACCATGGAATGCATAAAGTTGGCTAAGGGGATCATCATGCTCTTCTTGATCATAAAAGGGGTCTTGATCAAAGATGAAAGATTGATCATGAATAGCATTAGCTATGTTATAAATGGAATCATTGGGAGGGTGTTGATCTTTATGTGGATGAGGGGGTAATATTTTCTCATGTTTAGGATGGTGCTCTTGACATACCTCATGACTTATTTGAATGGAGGTTGAAGGGGATGACTCTTGAATTGGATCAAGTGGTTGTGGATGACATGGTTGGCTTGAAGGACTTCGCATGATGTTTGAGGACTCTTTAATTTGTTCAAGCATATGTGTTGAATGACATGGCAATGTTTGATTCCTTGCTAGTATCCCTTGGGTCACATCCTTTATAGGTGTATGGGTGGAAGGTGCTGGCTTAGGGTTTTGATTTTGATTGGAGAATGGTATGATAAAGCTATAGGGTGAATGAACTAGATTAGTGTTCCCCTTGTCAATGGTTGCATTAGAACATGAAATTTTTTGACCTTGTTGCAATGTAGAACTTATATTCACATGTGTTTGTTGTGATGTGGCTTGATAGGTTTATGTGGCATTGACATATGAAGAAGTGGATGGATTAGATTGGTATGAGGTGGAAGGAGATGGCCCTTGGAGTCTGATTTTATGTTTTGGTTTTGTTTCATGATTTGAACTAGAGAAAGAGACTCCTTGAATTATGACTTCAAGCTTAGGTTTTCTCTCATGATTTGGCCTAGAGGGATAGCCCCTTTGGATTATGACTTTTGGCTTATGATTAGGATTGGGCTTGTTTATGATTATGACCATTTTGGCAAGTGGTGACTAGGACTTTGTATGTGATGGTGATGATGTGGAATGATTAGATTGGATGACTTGATTGATTAGGATGAAATGGATAGGATGTGGCTAAGAACAATGATTAGGATGAAAGTGGTTGGATATGAATGTGTTGGAAGAACGTGTAGAGTGACTTGTCTTTATGTGTTTCGTGTTTAGCTTGATTTGGCAATGTTTAAATGAATGATCACACATGCACACACATAAATCACTCATGCAAGACACATAATCAAGTTTGAATTTTGGAATTTATGAATGTGATTATTAAGCACATCAACAAGTCCTAGAACTAGTCAAGTGGGTATGGCCAATTAGGTCTTAAGCTAGTTTGCAAAAGGTTTACTAAGGATGATTTGAAATCAAAATCCTGCCACACAGTCGGGAGAAAGGGGTAACCCACCCTTCACCTTCACTTCCCAAAGGTATAAAGTTCTTTGGGGCTTAGCCAAGAGTGACAAAATTTTAACTCCCAAACAAGCGTGTCTTTCGACTCACACTTCGATTGAGGTCATCCCCAGGGGTGATGAAATCCCCTAGCAGCCTCCTACAAAGGGTTTGACAAAAGCAAACTGAGTGAGGTGTTTTTGATCACACACACACTTGATTCACACTCACAGTTGTTAATTGACCCTTAGAAAGGAAATGTGTGCGAGAAAGCAATGAAGCACTTGTTCTTTTTAGATCTCAAATCGAAATGTGTAGGAAGACAATGATTCGTTTTAAACCCAATTTTTGAAGTGTGATTGAAGAAAAAACTCATTTTAAGCCAATTTCAATTATGTGATCAAACATGATTGATTTTATGCCCCAAATTGAAATGTGTGACAAACAAGTTTAAGAGATTAAAAATAGAATGTGTGTACCAGATTATTTTCTTTTCAAATTATTTTTTTGATTGATCCCAATGCTTTTCCAGCTCCGTATGATTCACCTATAAGTCACCAAGACAAAGGAAACAAATTAAAAATCTGTTAGAACAAAAGTCCTATGTGTTGAAGAATATATGCAAATTTGATAACTTTAATTTTGTTAAATTGATAAAACCTGCACCATTGGATATCTTATGAAATTCTACCCCAAATAAAAAAAAAGTGCTAAAAAAGACCAAAAAATGACCAAGATACAACCATTTTAAGATTGACTAAAAAAATGCTAAAATAGAGGTATATGCGCTAAAACAGTTCCAGATCCATTAAAACAGTGTTAACTATGTAAAATTTGATAAAAAACCTGTACCATTGGATAACTTATGACATTCTACCCCATTTAAAAAAAAAAAGCACTGAAAAAGACCAAAAAATAACCAAGATACGGCCATTTTAAAATTGACTTAAAAAATGTTGAAACAGTGATATATGCGCTAAAACAGAGGCTGTATGTGCTAAAATAGTGCCAAATGCGCTAAAAGAAGTCCCAGATGCGCTAAAAGAAGTCCTAGATGCGCTAAAAAAAGAAAAAAAAAATTACAAATTTTTTAATGGAATGGTATATGCGCCATTATGTTCCATATATGCACCGAAACAGTCCCAAGATGCACCGAAACAGCTCCTAAATGCACTGAAAGACCTATAAAAGCACTGTTAAAATTCCTGGATGTGTTACAGAAACCCCCAAATGCGCTACAAAAATCCTCGGATGCGATAAAATGAAAATTTTTTCTGAAAATCCGAATTCCAGAACTCGAAATCCTATCAGAAAACCTGCAGATAAATGTTTAAAATGGGGCAAGGCCCCATGGTGGGTGCCAAAATGTAGATAGGAATAAAATCAAATAGGTTTAAATGCATTGAAGACAATAAACAAATTAAATCTTATCAAGCACCATGAAGTACAAACTAGAATGAAAAATAAAAATAATAAACAAATAACATGCAAACCGATTTTCGAACTAGTGTTGATTGATCTCCATGGCTCTTCTCCACCTACACAAGGATGCAAGATTTCAAAGGTTGATAATAGAGGAGTGTTGAGTGCTCATTCCTGCAGCATAACAATGTGATGAAGATGATAGTAGGCGATTCAAGAATTATTTTGATAGAGTGAAGATGCTAGAAGAAGATTCGA
Organism: Sequoia sempervirens; assembly: GCA_007258455.2. Lineage (NCBI taxonomy): Eukaryota > Viridiplantae > Streptophyta > Pinopsida > Cupressales > Cupressaceae > Sequoia > Sequoia sempervirens. Next base: position 989,393,515 of record VDFB02281492.1, read on the forward strand.
TCCAAATGGCTTGTGAAAGGTTAGATTTATAGATTTTTTTGAAGACAAAAGCTTAGTTGGCAAAGATCAACGGTTGAGATTCAGTCCGGTAAGATGAACGGTGAGAGATTTTCGAAAGTCGAGTGAGAGAAGTAGAAGGTTTCCTCTTCTTCAATTTTCGTCATTGAGATCCGAAGGGAATTTGCCATTTTGAAGAATGAGTTAAAATGAGTTTATAATTAAATAAAATAAATTTATTTAATTTATAAGTGAAGATGGATATAGAAACTCGCATAATTAAATAAATTATATTTAATTATGTTTTAGAAGTAAATTTAGAGTGTAATTAATTATTAAAAAAAAAAATTAATTATTTGTAGAGTGAGAAGGAAATATTAAATTAAATATTTAATATTTAATTTAATTATGGGATGAAGAGAATATTCCATATTTGAATTTAAATATTCAACTTTAGAATAATATGATAATCAATATAAATAAATTATGAAAATTTATTTAATTTAATTAAGAAGAATATGGGAAATTTCAATAATTAAATAAAGTTATTTATTTAATTAAGGTAGAAGAATTATAAGAATGAACAATATAAATAAATAATTAAATTTATTTATATGTAGACGACTTTAGGAGAATTAATTAAATAATTTATATTTAATTAATTAACAAGCTTGATTAATCATGACCATTTTTAGACATATACACTAACTGGGTGGCTTGCATGAGATGAGAGGAGGATGTTACATGATTCGATTTTATGTAAGATTGCATCTCGTCCTTTTGTATTTGCAACATTTCATGAAAAAGAAGTTTGACTGTCAGTGAGAGTTGAATGAGTTTCCATAAAGATATATTAGCATGAGCCTTTTTAAGGTCTTCAACACTAGACACTTGTTGAGGAAAAGGTAATGGTGTAGTAGTTTTGTGTGGTCCCCTAAATTTTTGAGTCACTAATTTACAACTTAGCGGATGCTAAACATTGTTATGATTAGATTGCATCATGGATTTCAAGACATCTCTAAATTTTTTGTGTGATTCACTAATGGAAGGTGACTTAGAAAGCTCACTAATTAAAGGAGATCCCACTTGTGTCATCATAACCTCAAGAATTTTGTCTTTATTGGCATGATGTGTTCATGAAGGGGATTCAAATGTCACTTTATGATTGTCTTGCATTATGATAGTTTTCCTATGAGGATATTTTTTATGAGAACAAGAAGGAAAATGTTTTTCACATTCATAGGTAGGTTCTTCTAAAAGGACTTAATCACAAGTAGGGTAATGATCAATGGTTTAATATTTTTTTCAAGATGGGTTTCCCTAGGTGAAGGGGGACAACTAAGATATTCATGACCTTCATCGATTGTGTTGGCTAACATCAAAGTATCTACTTCACAACTAGGAGAGATACCAAAAGAAGAACAAATGTTGTTGTCATGATTACCTATGGTTGTATTGTCTTGTTTGTTAATGTATTTTCCACTAAGAGAGGTAAGAGGAGAGAAAGAAATAGGATTCTCAAAACTCTCATAGATAGGTTTTTCTACTAGAATATATTTTTCACCAATGGGAGAGATATTAGGAGAGGAACAAATATGATTTTTAGGAATGTCCAACGTTGTAGTCTCTTTCACAAAAAACTCTCTCATAGGGTGGGGATATGAAATTTTTCTTAGAATGTCTAAATATGCAAGAAACTAACATTGTGTGAAAGAAAAGGAAAAGCACATGTAACCATTTCATGCAATGGTTCAACAATATAAATTGTGTATGTGCAAAGATACAAAACATTTGTATCTAATATATGCAAGATTTGAAGAATATACATAATGAATATGCTAGAATAAAAAGAAATTTTAACAAACTTATGAAAATTTTGAGTAATATAAAAATTGTATATGCAAAAGTGAAAATTACTTTTAGCAATATTATTCAAAATTTCCAAAATGTAAGCATTTTCAAATCTAAGGATGTGTGTTATTGAAATGATTTCAAAAAATGGCTACCCTAAATTGATGTTTTTGACATATATGCATAAAAACATGTTCCATAAACTTTCTAGACCTATAGTACATGGTACTAAGAGGGTGAGGAGGCACAAAAATGAGGTTTTTGATGTTGCAATAGTCAGTTAAAAATCTGGACATGGACTTATTCGCCCAGTATGGTGAATGAGTCCCAGTACTTGTAATTTGCAAAAAAATTAGAAATTTTGAAAAAAAATTGTGTTTGATGTTGTAAGATGTAGACCTAAGAAGGAGACGCAAAATTTCAGAAATTTTTAAGGAAATTATACGCAAAAATTCAAGATAAATGAACTTTTTACTAATGCACATTTTTGAGAAACACTAGGATGCAAAAAATGAAACAAAACCTAATTGAATGTTGATGCAAAGGAAACCTAGGATGCAAGATGAAATTGATATCATAAAAATAATTTTTTCAATATGTAGGTTCACCCAAATGAACCATATATTTTAAGGGGTTAGGAAATGCTATGTCTCTTTTGCTCAATTAGGGTCTTTCACGTAATGCAAAGAGACAGATCCCACACCCAAAATCTAGATGGTTCACTCAAGAAAAGTTATTTATGATTTAATTATGACTAAATGAAATGATATAGATGCAATAATCTGATAAAATTGATTAAGTATGCAAAACCAAAGAAATGTAACTTGTTTGAAAACACATTGTGTTATGCAAAAATACTAGAAATTAATGCAACTTGCAACAGAAATGAATCAAACTAGAAGTGTGCACCTAAGATCCTAAAGGAGGTTGGAAATGACACTTGAAATGTTTTTAATGCTAGAAATTTATCCTATTGGGACTCATTCACCATTCTGCCTGAATTAGTCCTAGTTTTGTGAAATTGACCCAAAACCCATTTCGAACAAAAGGGTATCCAAAAATGAAAAAAACCCTATTCAAGCCTAGAAATGGGACTCATTTGCAACCCATGGTGAATGAGTCCATTTTTTAATTTCTAAATATCCAAAAGAGGAAATAGGAGCTGTCAGTCTACACTTTGGCTTTCTACAGGTGTTCGCTTCTGAAACTCTGATTTTTGAGTTTAAAAGTATTTTTTGATGGATATTTTTCCTCATAAAATGAAGGGAAGAGTTAAAAAACTTTAAAACTTGATCTTAAATGATTTCCAAGTCCTGGAGATGCCTAAATCTGCATACACATAAGAGAGAAAAGTTGAATGTTAGGGCTTGGTGGTTTTCCTTGGTCAAACCCCTTTTAGGTAATTAAAGAAAAATGATAAAAGAATGTAATGAATAATGCAATAAGGGAGCTGATTACCTTTCCATGATGTTTGATCTTGAATTTTTGGAACAAAAAATGAATAATCCACCCTTGAATGTCTAAAAATTGATATCTTAATGACTTTAAATGATGAAACCCTAACTTGGTTGACTTGAGATGGAAGAATGATGGATGCATAATGAAGAATGGTTATGATTTATGGTTTAGAGAGTTGAATTTTTAGGAAATTCACCTTATTATCCAGTAAATTAGATCCCTAAGGTTGGCATGTAAAAATAATAAACTCAAATTTTAGTTTTTCTCACTCAAAGGTCAAAATTGGGCCAAATGGGACTCATTCACCACCCATGGTGAATGGGTCCCACCTGGATTGGATTGATTCACCATGGATGGAAAATGGGTCCCATAGGGGCCATTTTGCTAGCTAAGATGCCATGAAATAAGGAAACAAGGTTTTGTGATGACTTTGTTAGTTATTTGATCAATTTAAGCCTTTAGATGCACAATATGGGATAATAGGGGCCTAGTAGTGATAATGTAAAGGTCAATTAGGGCTTGGGACACATAATTCACTGTGAAAGTGTGATTAAATACACTTTACAACACTAAAATGAGGTCCACACAACCTAGAAAGGAATAAGAACCAATGTGAATGTGTAAAAAACATTACAAAACTAGTTTAACATTAAGTTTATTTTACAATCCTTCTAGATTAGTTTGATAATGTTATTAAACACATTTATAATGTTAAATTAGGGATAAATGGGTTCATTAAGTCTATAGAGGTGTGAAAGTCGTTTACAACACTTTACAACACCTTTACAAGACATCATTAAATGCATTTGAAAGGGTCCAAGAACTAGTGCGGATGTGAAAATTAGCTCACAACACTAGGTAAAGGCCTCATTAAGTCCATTTTATCATCAATTATTCCCCACATCAAGAAATTTGACTTTTTTCTATGGTACAAGACTATTTAATGAATATCTCCATGATTTAACATGTTTATGTGATCTAATTAAAACTTATTCTTGTTTGTCTTAGATGCAACATTGTTATTAAGTATGTTATACCAAATTAAATGCACCTGTGATCTAATTAAAGAACATTAAATGCATATAAGGATCTAATCTAACACAACATACAAAAGGAACTTGAATAGCATGAAACCTAAAGTAATCACTTAAAAGTGAGTTAGATAATCACTTTGGTATTCAAGACACATCAATAATTTTTTTTCAAGAATGAAGCAATGTGAGAGTGCATAGAATATTTTCTAGTAACTCTAACGTCACTGCTTTACCATTCATACTATTCAAGAAGATTATAGATAATACTAGCCCAGATGTGGGGCATTAACAAGTTCTTTGAGAGGTGTACCATCCATTTTTTCTCACGTATAAGCTCCAGATCCATAATTTTCATTGATTATGTACGCGTCTAACCAATTAGGGCTGAAGTTTCCTTTCTTCATTGCCTTAGCATTGGAATTACACTGATCTTCAGACAACAACAAATTGTCATTATTAAATGAACAAGGGATTACATTACTATTGTAACTACATTGTACTCTTTTAGAATAAGCTTGAAGGTGCTCAAGAGCGTTGATTTGATGTTCATCAATCATTTCAAGTTGATGTAATCATTATTCTCTATACATTTTTCATCAATAATCCCTTGAAGAGTTATTCTCAATGAAGGAATTTCTAACTCCAAGGGCATTATTGCCTTAGTTCCATAGACGAAGTTATAAAGGGTATGTCCAGTTCATGATCTAGCATTCATATGGTAGGCCCATAATGCATATGTTAGCTATGTATGCCAATCTTTATCATTGTTGTTTACTATTTTCCTTAGGATTTTAGGTATGTGCAGGATCATGATGGGCCAAAAAGTGGCAATATGATGGGTATGTGGCTAACGACTTTTATTTTACCTAAAATTGATGAAACAAAAGGGGTTTTTAAAGGAGATTGTTAGCATTCCACCAATATAAATTATTCTTTACTTTGAATTTAATAAATTATTATTATTCATTTTCTATTTGAATTACGACTAAGGTCATGATTGATAGGCTTATTGAAAAAAATCTATAGCTTTCAAATGGTATCACATTTTTTGAATCAAACATGAGTCACATTTTATGCTTTATATACTATAGGATTAAAAAAATGAATTTCATGAAGTTTTGACCAAGTTAAGGTGGTCAGACATACGAAGTTTTTATATTTTTAAAAATTTGTAATAAAAATTCATAATTAATTATTTACTTGGGAAAAAATTACAAAAAAATATGCATCACAGGGACATGAGTCCTCTACGTATATCTAAAATATTATAAAAAATATTAACATTTTATTGTGGTTAGGGTGGTCGACAAAACCTTCTTATTTTTTCCTTGAAATTTAAGTGCTACTGCATTCAAATTTCAAATTTTCACCAAATATATATATATATATATATATATATATATATATATATTTTAAATAAACCCAGTAGTTTAGAAATTGCATTCAATTTGCTATAGATTCTATTCTTACATTATTTTGAAACAATATAGATAACTTCTTCAAATTTTTACGTCAAGTTGCCTAACTCTATTTTTCCTGAATTTTCTAAATTTTATCGCCACTTAAGGGCCTATTTTTTCCATGATTATCCTACACATACCCTTTTCTCAAGCATTTGATTAGTTGACTCTACTGTTTTAGCAAAAAAATTAGGCACCTCAAAGTAATATTGACCCTTTTCCCAAATGGGTGCCTCTTTTCTAACAGCTCTAGATTATTACTCTTTAGAAAAGGAGTTGCCCTATAAATTAGTGAGGTATAGCTCCCTTGTATGATATTCAAAGAATTGAAATACTAATTATAAATAGGGTATCCTTTTCCCCAGAAAGCAAAAAGGAAACACTAACATATGGGCATGTAGCCATGCTTCAGATGCGATTAAAAATGAGTATGGAAGGGAAGATAAAACCAATGGAACACATACCATCTGCACCAACACCCAAAAAGATAAATAGGAGAAAGGAAGCAACATTAACTTCTACTTGAAACTCACAGATTTCATAATAGATATTTCATAGCCACAATATTCAGGAACATCAAAGGAATAGTATTAATTAAAAAATAGATGATTTAATACTCATAAACATATAATCAAATACACAGATTTGAGAAATAGATCTCTTTATTCCTTGGATACAATACCATGCACATAGACACTATATTTTTGTTTATAATGACTGATAAAAGATTCTATAACTCCCTTCTTCCCTCTAGAAATCCCAATCCCATTTAAATTGAAAAATTTACAATAAATAGACCCCCGAAAAGTCCTTTTGGTTCATGAAACCATTTCTTGAAATTAGATTTTTATTATTTAAAGAAACTTTCTAACTTCATTTTTCCTTTTTAGTTTCGTAACTCATTCTTTGAGGAATCGTTAAAAGAAATGCTTATTTAAATGTCTAAATTTAACTTTCTAATCACTATTGAGGCGATTACCTCCCAGTTTCTTCCAGTATTGAATATTTATCACTACACACAAAGATAAAATTTGTATCTCCACTTGTTCTCAAATGCTTGTTTTTGTTGACACACTCATTGATAGCTTTTAGGTTGGATATAACTTGTTGATATTAGCACCTCTTGTGCAGTTTCTGTACACACGCCCCATTGAAAGTACGGACCCCCCTTTTTTTCGCTCTAATTTTTGGTGCTTTGGCCCTTTCTTTTTGAGGATTTGATGTCTTAGGAATGTGCTTGAATCATTATCTTGCTTGCATTGATGACCCTTTTAAGCTACTTGTTGAAAATTGTAAGTTTTAAGCCATTTCCAGATTTTCCTTTGATTTCGGGATTTTCCTCCTCTTGCGAAATTCCCCAATTTCCTTGAAAACCCGATGAAGAGGAACTTATACTATGATCCGGGGATTCTGGTCCATCGTGGAATTCTGAGACAATCAGATTTCTCTGAAATTCCTGCACTCCATTGAATTCCTGAGTTTCGTTTTGGGTTGTCTTGTCAATGGCATTAATGCTTGATGGTACAATTTTTGCAGCAAGTATTTAGGTGGATTCTTGAGCAATTTTTTATTATTGAGCTTTTAGCATTTTATATTTGCTTCTTTTAATATCTTGGTCTTGTGTGTTTAGCATTTTGGTGATTTCATTGGGTGGTTTCTAGATTTGGTAGCAAATTTATTGCATTATCGCTACAGTTGTTGCTAGGGCGTCCAAGTTTGTTATCAATCTCTTGTGAACGTAGATTTGCTTCATCCATGGTATGTAACTTTTTCCTCACCTTTTTGAATGATGAATGAATGTGATGTTTTGATGTTTCGAATGCATTTGGGACTCCAATTTCATAGGTTTGGTGTCGAGCTTTCCAGAGCTCAGGTTTGGTTTGTTTTCTTTCCAAAATCTTAGAACCTAGTTGAGATCCCTAGTCAAGTTAGTAATTTTTGTAGTGCCAAACTCTCCCAAATCACTCTATTAGGCTCGAACCACATGAGTAATTTTGTTGTTATTTATGGTTTTGGGAGTTTGCTTGATTGAAGATGATTCCCTGAGTGAGTTCATGAGCCTATCTTTGATTCATTAACTAGTAGCTCACTTAGGAATGTTCCAAAAAATTTGTCTCGAGGTTGACCAGACAATTGAGTTTAATTCAAGGTTAATCTGAGCTCATTCACTGCATTCCTGTAGGAGATTTCATAATTACGACCTATGGAATCACCAATCTTCACCAATTTACCTCTAGGAATGTTGAAAACCAATAAGCGGCTAATCAAAAACTCAAAATAAATTAGATTCAAACCCAAAAATCTCAAATTTTGTAAATTTTTCTCAATTTTTCTAGGTGAAATTGTGGGAGGTGATCACTTTCAGGATTTTGAGACCTTCATGAAATTCCCACACCCTCAAAATTTCTCGATTTCTCTTGTGCCTCCTTGTTTTCTTGATGTGAGCAAAAGCCCAGAATTTTGCATACCTCACAAATTTTCTTCTGTGGTGGATTTTCCCATAATGACTTTGAAGTACAAAGGATTTTAGAGATGAATGAATTTAATGTCATGCATTTGGCATCTCATGGCCGATATTGATAATTTAAATGATGTTACATGCTTTCCTTTCATGTTGTAATGATTGAACTAACGAATTTTGTGGTTAATCATTAAAATACAATTAGCTAGGAATTTTCCAGAATTCCTCTCTGGCCGGTTTTCCACAGATTGTTCAAAATCTTGAATTTAAAATGATTGTCTTTTATGATTGATTTGAGTTATTTTTGTCATGATTTTGAGCTGGTGTAATGATCAATATGTTGTGCATGGGTGACTAACCTTGATTCTAATAATATAAATGGATATATTGTGGTTTCTTCTGTTGAATGTAGGTTGAATCAAGTAATACAATAGGGTATGTGTAGGAGCATCATGGAAAAAATAGGCCCTTAAGTGGAAAAAAATTTAGAAAAAATCAAAAGTACGGAACTTGATGTAAAAATTTGAATAAGTTATCTATATTATTTGAAAAATATGTAAGAATAAAATCTATAGTAAACTTTATCAGATGTGTCCTTTTCCTTAAATAGGATCTTTCCTTATTGAAATTGGGTATCATCACACCGCTTGGTCATATTCATTGATCTTGTCAACCTTGTCAATCAATATCACCTTAATAAAGATATGTATTTCCTGACATTAGGTGAAATCAATCAACCTTGTCATCTCTATCAATCAATATTTATAAAATCAATCAATCTTGTCAATCTTGTCCATCAATTATGCCTTGCTCAAGATATGTCCTTCATGAAACTAGGTACAATCAATCAAATAAAATTTTCAACTTATTAATCAATCTTTTTCAACCTATCAATCAAATCAACTTTTCAATTATCAATGAATCCTTGTCATCTTATCAATCAAATCCAATTCTCTTGGTCAACCTAATCAATCGATCAACCAATCTTATCAATCTTATTAGAAAACACTATCAATTTGGAAAACACTTTATTGATTCTGATTTTTCTTATCTTTTCAATTGGTTTTGGGTCATGTTACTAGTCTCCTCGAGGATGTCCTATTAACGGATTTAGAGGGATGATAATGGATCATGGACTCTTTTATTTGGTTATGTTCAGGATCATCATGGAAAAAATAGGCCCTTAAGTGGCAAAAAATTCAAAAAAATCAAAGTTAGGCAACTTGATGTAAAAATTTGAATAAGTTATCTATATTATTTCAAAAATATGTAAGAATATAAGCTATAGAAAATTGAATGTATTTGGTGAAAATTTTAAAATTTCAATGCAATAGTACTTAAATTTCAGGGAAAAAATAAGTAGGTGTCTATCTGACCACCCTAACCACAATAAAATGATAATATTTTTTTATAAGATTTTAGATATAAGTAGAGGACTCGTGTCTCGATGTTATGCATACTTTTTTGTAATTTTTTTCCAATTAAATAATTAATTATGATTTTTTTTAACAACTTTAAAAAATTATAAAGACTCATATGTCTGACCACCTTAACTTGGTAAAAACTTCATGAAATTCATTTTTCTCTTTTTTAATCCTATAGTTTGTGAAGCATAGAATGTGATACTGTTTGAAAGCTATAGATATTTATCAACAGCCTATCTATCAGGACTTTAGTCATAATTCAAATAGAAAATAAATAATAATTATTTAATAAATTCAAAATAAAAAATATTTTATATTGGTGGAAATTTTATAATCTCCTTTAAAAAAGCTTTTTGTTTCATCAATTTTGGGTAAAAAAAAAATCGTCAACCACATACCCATCATATTGAAACTTTTTGGCCCATCATGATCCTACACATACCCAATAGTAAAAAAGGCCAAGGACAAGTAGAAAAATCTAAGTGCTGAAGGGTTTGCTATCTCTGAGATAGAGAGGGTCAAAATGGATATAAAGAGTAGGATCCCAGAAAGAAATTTGACTTCCATTTGGTCAGAGGTCACTGATACAAATGTTGGTCTATGAGATTATGAGGAATTCAAGGTAAGGATGGCACCACATAAACTTCCCTTGTTGGCTAGAAGGATATTGGAGTCAAGGTTGGCCCATGTAGCTGGATTCCCTCCTACAGTCCAATGCTATGAGTTGGTGCTTGAATGTGCTAGACATTATGACAGGGGCACACAAAGGATAGTTGGTCCTTAGGGGAGAATAGAGTTTGGAAAATCTTAACCCTATGTCTATAGACCAAACCTTTGACATGCCTGATAGGTCCCATGTGGTTGGTTTTGATATGGACATAGCGAAAAAGTATTATGATGAAGAAATCATATAATTATAGTAGGTCATCAATTCTTGGTTAGAAAAACCCAAGTCTCACTTCTCCAAGCTGCCCAAGCAACTATTTAGAGAAAAATTCAAAAAGGAATACTATCATGCTCTCACACTCCTTAGCTGAGTGTTGGGATTGAAGAGTGCAAGAGTATTTGAAAACTAGATGTTCCATGTCATTATGAGGATGGAGCAAAATATTGACTACCATTGGGCAGGCATTATAAGTGCAATGATACACGAACAAATGTACAATGTGCTACAAACAAAGACCTTCACAATGACCTCTTACTTGGTCTATACACTTGCAAGGTTCCATCCATACAACAGGCTAAGCACAAGGGGCGTGGTTGGGCAGGATGTGATTCATGAGGTGTACCAACAATTACACTTGGGTAGCACAAGTTATAGAAGGGTGAATGATGCATTTAACATGTACATCACTAGGTTATTACAAGGTTTAGAGAATTTTTGGATCTCAAACAATGCCAAGGAACTAATAAAGAGGTTTGGAGCTTGGTTTATCCAGTTCCCTAACTTATCATACATCAAAATATATGGCTATCAGAGGGCCCCATATACACTCCCTACATATCCCACAAAAGACATTATACTTCTGGAAGTCATAAGACAGATCTGTGATTTTGATGCAATTGTCAACAAGGACAAACATAAGATTGGATTTGGTGGTGATTTTCCTTTGAGAATAGGTAGTAATGAATCTTTCCCTTATAGTAATTCATCCCATGCTTTTGAGGAGGAAATGAGCACTTTGGGTCTCTCTTTCCATTCTAAGAGATGCAGATTTGATAGGACTGGTGAGGCACAGAAGAGGGCGAACAAGGAATACAACCATGAGTAGAAGATTATTGGGCTAATAGCAAGGATGAATTTGAAGTAAGAAATAAGAAGTTCTCTAGGATTCTAGTGAACTTGGTCTGATACAACATAAAGGCCATTCCTAGTCAGATTGAAGATGATGGAGATTTGATTCAGATTCATGACTATGATCCTATGAAAGAAAAACCAATAGGAGAGATAGACTAGCTAGAGGAAGAGAAAAAATTAGAGCAGATCATAACTCCAGTGATCAAGTACACCAAGTTGTGGCTCAAACACAAGATTTTGGAGTTAGAGAGTATAGGTGTCCAATGCACCTATGTTCTAATGGGAGACTTGGAGTCTCATTCCACTTCTAAAGAATCCATTGAGCAGGATCCTAAGGGTAAGGCTAAGGTAAGCTCTCCTTTCAAGATAAAGATTAAGGATGCTCAAGCAGAAGAAGAAAAGAAGACCTATTGCTAAGAAAATAAAACATATCTCAAAGACAAAGAAATCCACAAAAGAAGAAGCTGAGGAAGAAGTAAAAGAGGGTAGTGATTCCATGCAAAAGAGAAGAAGAATAGTGAGGTTGTCTTAGTAGAAGAAAGAATCTTCCAAGGCAAGGGATGAAGCTTCACCACATGTAGTAAGTGTGGAAATTTGGGAAGAGAAAACATGGGTGTACATAAAAAGATCAAGAACTACCTCTTCCAAGGATGGTGTGCCAAAGAAAAGTGTTCCCTTGGTTGTCCCTCCCATAGAACATGATAATTTCCCTCTTTCTCATGAATCTCATAATGTACAAAGTGAATCCAAAGATGAAGAGGATCACCAAGATGAAGGAGAAGAAGAATTATGAGAAGGTGAAATCTACTGTAGAGAGGTAGAAATTGAAAAGATATTGCAATCCCCTTTGGTGACTTATGAGGATTCACCCATAGAAAATGAAGAAGATAGACATCCACAGAGAGAGGAAGTTCCAATAAAGACTCCTTCACCAGTGCATGAAGAAGGAGAACGTGGTAAGGGAAGTGAAGATAAGACTAAAGAGATTCCTGAAAAGAAAAACCTGAATGAGAATTTCTCCAAGGTTGAACATGATGTGGTTGGATGAGGTAATGTCTAGTTAGATTCCACTATTCATAGTTGGCTAGACAAGGAATTAAAGAGTAAGAAAATTATGGTGGATGACACTCCTCCCAACTGGGATGAATTAATGGAAAACATAGGAAAAGGAAAAGTGAAGAAGAAATCCAGGATTATCTCAGGGATTGAGAGAGATGGAGCTAATAATAGGGTGATTCACATTGCCACCCCTATACCAGAGAAGAATAGAAATGAAGTAACTGGTAGAGATTACAGTGTACAAACTATTAGCTTGGGACCCACCTCTATGATGTAGGAAGTTGAAGAATTTGAAGGTTCCAATGCTACTAGTTTGAGCAGATTGAAGAAAGAAGTGGAAGCTAAGCAATATTTGAAGAAGGAGAATGATAAACTTAAGAGATATCTATAGGATTTGATGAAGCCCTTGCAATCCATTAGCTCCTCATAATCTGCTGCAATTTTTATACCATAGGAGACAATAACCGAGTTGGAGAAGATGAAAACCATTACGCATGCCACAATGAACTAGTTATAGGGAGTGGAAGCCAAAGGAGATAATTCCATCAAATACATCGTTTCAACTAGTGGAGATGCTATAAGACCATTAGAATTGTTAAAGAATGTACTAGCTCAGGACAAGGAGGATGTGGACCTCTTGTTGCAAAATACCAAGACCATAATGGAATAGACTAAAGACAAACTGGTAAGTGATGGAATTCTTCCTTCTCCCAAAGTTGCAGAATCCTAGGAATGGTACGAATTTTTTCAAATAAGGAAAAGGGTTTTGAAGAAAGTGCATAAGTAAGGAAATAAAATTGAGGATATCCTGATTGAAATCTACAACAAGTGAATTTACTTCTTTGAGGTTATGAAATGAAGTAAAATGTTTGCACAAAAACATCTGAACTTGGAGCAATTGAAAAAATGGTGGTGTGATGTATATTCTCTAGTCAATAAGGACCTAGTCACTAAACACCAGTTAGATGATTTAGCCAGATACATTGCAGTGATGGATACGTATCAAACCATGAAGGGGGATTGGGATAATGTCGTAAAGTAGTCAAGAGGGGACATTAAGTCCATTGAAAGGATTATTAAGGTGTTAGTTATTCAACCTATAGCTGACTTGGAGAAGTTATTTTATATGGTGCAAGATAAAATGGAGCGACATAAGGACAAAGGGGAGAGCAGTTAATGCAAGGAATCATCAAAATTTGTGCTTCCCCTTTATTTCTTCTTCATTCTTCACATTTATTGGATCGAACCATGTTGGAGATCCCAGACTGACCTAGATGGAACACATGCATTTAATGCACACTTTATTTTATTTTGAATTCTTCTTGCCTTACTTGTTTTGGGGCCTATTATTTTGTAACCATATTTGGTCCAACATAAGATGTAATCTCTATATGTAGGGATATTGCCTCATTTGAAAGGGCTAGATAATTTTACATTGGAGTGAATTTAGCATTAGAGCAAGAAGTTAGTAGTTAGGTTATTTCCAAGCAAGTGATGTAACAGAAGAGTGGAATTGTTTGTACTTTGGATGATTTAATGCAAGTAAAGGCATTATGATTTCATTTCCTTCTTGTGATTTCATCACTTGAAATTGCTTAAGCTTAGTCGATATATGTTGGATTTATTGTTAGATGACTTAATGGTGTTTATGATTTGATTCTTGAGGTGTTGCAACAGTCTCTAGTCCATACTTTTGGCATCTAGTTGACTATTGGTTGCTTTGCAAAGTTAGCCTAGAGTTTGATATTAATTGTGCTTAGTTCAGTTGTGAATGCTTGTTCATTTCAATTACAATAGGATTGTATTGGATGGATTTTCATGATCTAAAAATCTTACGTGCCTTATAAGATTGCACTATTTCTATAAGATTGCAGATTTATCTGGGTCAAGGAGGAATTAGTTTCTAAGAGATTGGTCCATTTCAAGTATTTTGTCATCTGCACTATTAATCTTAGGATTCGTGTTAATCTTAGAAATCTCTTTGAAACCCTTATCCTTTCCTATTTTTTTATTATCTTGGTTAGATTTAGGATTTGAAATATCACCATATTGCTAGATCTGATAAGCTTAAAGATTCAATATTTGCTTGTAGTAAGGTCCCTTTGTGATTACCAACATTTTCACATATTATCTGAGTTGTTTATGCATTGTCAATACCTAACATTAGAGACCTTGGGATTATCTCTTGAAGGTTGCTGATAGAGATTTTCCTTTCAAGAGAGATAGGATACTTGTATCTTGTCTGAGTTGTTTCTCTATAGAAAACACCATCAACAAATTGGCGCTAAAAGGATGGATTGAATAAGAAAACTGGATCAATTTTTTTCTGCCATTTCTCTTGAAAGATTCAAAAGAACCAGATCCACTCTAGGAGAGGAGGAATTTCAAGAGTTTCAAGCTCCTACTAGGTCAAGAAGGACCAGAAGAAGAGGAGAATTATCATCCACCAACCCACTTCCATCATCTCCATCATCCTCATCTTTAACAAGTCCATCCTCATCTAATTCAAAATCCATCCCTATTCCACAACCCCAACAAGCCTCAAACCAGCCAATACCACCTCCACCCCCACCAATGGCTTTCCTTGTTAACAATCCATCTCCGTTGACCTTCAATAATTCCAATGTTATGCCAAAGAACCCTAAGCACTTTTTCTCTAAGTTCCATGTTAATGATCCCAATAGGACCGTAGAGGAACATATTAGGATTTTCAGACTTGCCTTAGGGATAGATGAATTAATCATGAAGATGTAGCATGTAGGATCTTTTCTTATGCCCTAGGAGAAGATGTGTTCAACTGGTACAATCATTTTCTTGCTGGTTCTATTCATAATTGGACTGAAATGGAGACTACATTTCTATAGAAGTTTAGGATGCCCGTTAGTTCAAATGAGATTTATCTTCAGTTCACTAAGGTCAAGAGAGAATCCAATGAGCCCATAGGGTCCTTTAACAGTAGGTTTCATCATGCTTATACCCGACTGTAGGCTCCTTATGCCATAAACAAGGTCACTACTTTAGAAGTCTATTACGAGGGTCTTGATAGTCTGATAGCTACCTTCATGAAGTGGAGAAAAACCCCTCTGACCACCCTACTTGATGCATACACAGAGGTTGTAAAGTTTGGTACTGATCTGAGACAACACTTATGTGTGCCTTTACCATCACTAGGACCCACTACTCACCCTGGGTAGGTCCCAACTCCCAATTAGGCTCTTTCCAATCATACTCCTATCATGAATCTGATACCTCAGTCTCCTCTAGTTCCTCACCCAAGACCTCTTATGAGTCAAGTACCACCTATGGTCAGATCCCTCAGCAAAATGTTAATCAACCTCATCATCTACAACCACACACTGGTTTCCCTACATATTTGCAAATTTTTGAGGTATTGAACTAGTTGCCGAGCTCTGGTGTTGTAGCAGGATATCCTCAAAACAATGCAAACCAGACTCCATATAATAATTCTAACAAGGAAAGGTTGGATGAACTAACTAAACAAGTGAAGAAGCTAAACATGGAGGTCACTTATCTGAGAAACTAGAATAGCCAACTCCAGGCTGCTCAAAGGAGTATGCAATCCAATCATAATAGGGAAAATTGGGAATCTCAACAAGGATAACACTTTGATAGGGGAAAAAATTCTGAAAGAGGAAATAATCATAATAGAGGACATAATTATGATAGAGGAAAAAATTATGATAAGGGACAATCTTGAGACCAGAACTTTGATAGGGCACAAGTTCGTGGACAAGGGTTTGATAGCAGAAAACCACCCACATAGAACATGACCTAGAATATGAGGAATAACAATGGAGGTTTTCCCACCCCATTGGATTAGCCAGTTAATCAAGAGAAGCATCCAAGTCATGTATATGTAGCTAAAGCTACTTTATCAAGTTGGTGTAGGCTCCATAAGACAAGCCAACATTCTGAACTAGACTATACTGAATTCCAAACAACTACCTCAATATTTCAGTATGAGGTAGAGAATAATGCAAGGAACCAAGAGCTGGTACCATCTACTCCTTATGATTCATCAGTGTTGGTGCTAAATCATGCTCCTTTCCCACAAAGTAAGGAGAATGTGCTAGAAGAAGAATCAGGTCAGTTTAAGGAGGAGGAAAATTAGATGTGCAATGGAGATGAAATTACACAGTTGTTTGATGACAATCTGATGAGTGATAATGGCCCCATGGATGAGAAAGGAACTTATGTTGAAGAGGTGTAGAAATTTGAGCGGCCTATTAAGAAATATGACTTAAGAGATCTTCCACACAGATGTCAGCAAGCTAGAGGCCCATTCGTCACATATATTCCTCCAAACAACTTCACCACACCTCCAGATCGCAAAGCTAGCAATAATCCAACATATCCTCATGTGCATAGACAATACTTATCTAAAGATCAAGGACAAGTGGATTTATTAAAAGGGTGAACTACTGAAACAAGCAAAGACAAGGTGGTGGAATGCCCCAAGGAGGCTCCTGCTGACCTGATTCCTGAACAACTGGCCATATATGTTGTAGAAGAACTCAAGAAGCTAAAGGTAAGTCTCTCTGCATTTGAATTATTGAGAGTCCCAACTATTAGAAATGCAGTTTTAGGAGCTTACAATGCAAGTTCAATATCACAAGATAGATCAGTCAGTGAGAGTGTTAATAAAGCATTTAGTTCTCAAATAGTAAAATATTTGAATCAAGTTCACAAAAAACCTAGAGATAAAGGAAAAGAGAAAGAAAAAAACCAAGTTTCCTAGGTTGATACCCCTTTAACTCTATTTCAAGGGAGAACATAAAATCTTCCATTCTTGATTTTTGTCCTTATATTTGGTAAGAACTTGCAAAATTTCTTTTTGGATTAAGGTGCTTCTACCAATGTAATTCCCTTTGGTGTTTGTAGAGCTTTAGGTATTACCCCTACTGACTCCCAAAAGAAAGTCACTCAACTAGATAGAACTAAAGTTAATGGTGTAGGCGAATTGAACATGATTCACATGCAGATCGCTTATGATTCTAGAATTCAATAAATCATTAATATACAGGTGGCAGATATTCCTGATGCCTATGGTCTGATTTGGGGAAGAGACTTTACTAAGGCTCTAAATGGATATGTATCAACTAGTCAATGTCACATGTGGCTTCCTTGGAAGGGAGTGCCAAATTAGATTAGGATTGAAAGAGAACCTAAGATGAAATATATGATCACAAAATATCATAATACTTCAAATGAAATATTGATATCAGAGGTGAGTATGGGTAATTATGTGTCGGTGGGCCCTTTTGAAGAATATAATGTGGAAGAAATCCTTATGCTACATACTACACCCATTGATCTTACAGTTGAATCTAGTGGTACTGTAGCCCTAGTGGAGCTAATTGATAATGATGATGAGTCTGAAGATAACCAACTCGGATTGTTGGATAATTTCCAAGAATTCATTCAAAAATACATTGAAGATTAGATTTATTTGGGTAGAGGAATTAACTTTGGAGAGTTACTCTTTCCTAATTGGTGTAGAGTTCACAATGATTCCCACTCTAAATTGGACTGCTGCTTGTGCTAGCTGCATTGGAACAAGTGTAGAGATGTATCAACCCTAATCTAGTGGTCAAAATCAATATAGAAAATATTCAAGAGGATCCCAAAGAAGGTGATGCTTTTTGAAGAGCCCTCTAGCAGCAACAGTACAAGGGATGCAACAAGGAAATGTGTAGTTGTTGGTTGTTGGACCTTAAGGTTGTATGGATCTAAATAAAATCAAGGAGCTAGGGAAGGATTTGAGCTAATTAGTGAAAGAGGAAAAACTTTATTTTCTTCTCATAGACTTTAGTTTCATTGTACCAATAATGTAGTATAATATGAGGCTTTGACTCATGGGTTGCTTATGGCACTAAGGAAAAAGGTCAAATTTTTTTTTGGGAATTCTGAGTTGGTGGTCAAAACAGTTAGAAGGCAATATCATGCCACGATAGAAGGATGATCAATTATAGGCATAGAGTATGGGACCTTATTGAGGTATTTTATACCTTCAACATTCAGTTGATACCATGTAATAAGAACCAAATGGTAGATTTGCTAGCTTGGGTGGCTAGTACTTTGCAACTTGTCTCTTTCTGGATTGAAAAAATTTACTGTGGAGTTGACCCTAGTGCCTTCAATGCCTGACAATGTGACCAACTTTCAGGTATTTGAAGATGATAATCATATTTTGGATTTATTATAATCTTAGATGTTTTTACTTCTTAGATTATTGATGAAGCTGAGCCCCAAGAAGTAGAGATGGATTTGGAAGGGGTTATTAATTTGAAGACTAATACTATTCCAAGGGGAATGGTGCAACTAGAAAATATTTTTGATCTGGATAAGGTTAGAGATCAGGAGCATAATGCTAAGAAGTATTTCACTAGTGGACAATGTGAAACATACAACCTAGGGACTGAAGATGATATACAAAATGTCTTCATTGGTAAAGTGTGTACTCCAAAAGAAATTAAAGGAATTATTTATGCCTTACATAGATATCAAGATGTGATAGCCTGGAGCTATGAGGACCTGAAGGCATATAAAAATTCAATTATAACTCATACTATCCCATTAAAGCCAAGAGCAAGACCTTTTAGCAAAGGCAAAGGCCGATCAATGCCATGCTAGAACCCCTAATCCAAAAAGAAGTTCAGAAGCTACTATCTGCTAGGATCATATTCCTAGTTAGGAATTCAACCTAGGTCACGAATCTGGTCCCTGTGAGAAAGAAAAATGGGGAGATAAAATTGTGTGTGGATTTTAGAAACCTCAATAGAGCATCAGAAAAGGATAATTATCCAATTCCTTCATTGGATGAAATGCTTCAAATTGTCAATGGTGATGAGCCCAAAGTATGCTCATAATTTGAGTATCATGGTGTACTTTTAATACCCTTGCTTTTATTGTTCATGGTTGTTTAAACTCTTTAGAAACCTTTTATTGGGGGATATCCTGTAGCAATACACTTTTATATTCCTATAGCCTATCATGTTGCTATGTTTATATTTATTACCCTAATTGACTTTCCAAATGACTGATATAATGCATGTAGTTTTTGAATGATGAAGTAAATTTGATATGTGATTAATAAATGAATATCGTGTAAGTTGTTGTACATGTTTTTGTTCGCTTATGTTGCCTTGTGTTTCACAGGTTGTTGAAGAAAGTATGATCGAGTCAAGCACAACTGATCTCAGCCTTGTAGTAAAGTCCATTTCCTGCACGACTTCGAGGAAGTTATTCTAGCAAAGACTCTTTGAACGAAATTGTTGGGAAGGAATTTAAATGTCAATTAATTTGGAAAGATTGGAATGATGAATTTTCTCTATGAATCATGTTGAGCAGATAAGTTCATTTATTTAATATGTTCCTCGATTCCTAGATGCATTTACATCCACATATTTCTCTGTTTGGGTTAGTTAGTTAGTTGTTCTCCTGATTTAAATAAGTGTTCCTCCTGCGCGAGTGAGCAAGCATAGTGAGATAGAAAGGATATTATGTAAAAGTTAGTATGATAATAAAAAGCAGAGTCTGTATGGTAAGAGATAGAGTTTTTTGTTAGTTTTCATATGAACAGAACAATGTACACCATTCTGAGTTTATGAATAAAATTTGATGAAGTTTTGAGTTCGGTACTTGCATAATTAGTTGATGCTTGCTAAGGGGGCCCACTTAGTAAGTATTTGTAGTCAGTTAGTTAGTCATTCATTTTTCTGTTGATCATAAGTTAGATTTCATTTTTGAAGTTTTTGTGCAAACTCAGTCCTATATTTTTCCTACAGCATAAGGCAAGTTCATAGTTTGTTTCTCAGTCGTAGCTGTTATGATTTCTGGTTTGGTTAAAGTATGGTTGAGTTTAGAGAACTTAGCAGTACCTTCCTATAATGTAGGTAGAATTCTTTCCAATTATTTATTTCTGTTAAGTTGTGACTGAAACTAGTTCTTAGTGCACATATAGTGCTGCTCCATTTCAAGTATGCATTCCCTGGTTTGACAAGTAAATGAACAACCATGAAAAGATATTAGTCACCTACTGGAATGTCCAATTCCCAGGATAGGTTTTTTCGTGATTTTCATATCCTTTTGTGGGCATGACCATTTTTGTCACCATTGTCGGGGACGGTGTCAAGCTAAGAACCTGTCAGAAGTAATTTTTAGCAGTAGTTTAGTCTATTATTCAAGAATTTTCAAAATCCTTCAATTCACCATTCATTCTATTGCATGCATAGAAGAAGAGACGCTTTGGGAAGATTCCTTCCTAACCTTCCAGCCATTGATAATAATCCTGAACCAGCTTATAATCTATTTGAGGACGAAGTAGACAAAGATATCAATCCATTTGTTGAAAACCTGTTTGTTAAATTGCCATTTCACGCAACTGACGAAGAACCTGAGGAAAATCCATTTGCTCTGATACTCCATCAAGCAAATATGGCACATAATCCACCTAATCCACCTCCTGCTTTTTAGTTTCCCATTGTTGCCTAGCAAGATACTGATAACCTTAAAAATATTCCTTCTTCATTACTTCCCAAGTTCTATGGCCTAGTTACGGAGGACCCAGAAATTCGATTGTTTGAGTTTGATATCCTCTGTCGCAGCTATGATTACACTTTAGATGCTCACAGGCTGAAGTTGTTTCCTTCCACTTTGAAGTAAGGAGCCCTTAGATGGTTCATGAGTTTGGGAAGAGGTGTTGTTGATAGTTGGGCAGCCATGTAAACAAAATTCCTTGAGAAATATAATGAATATTGTAAGAGTTGTAGTAAGGGAGATGATATATTCTGAATTCAACAAAAGGAGGATGAAAGCCTGGAAGACTATATCTCAATATTCTTGTTTTCCTTGAAAAAGAATTCAAACCATACTCTCAATGAAGAATCTCAGAAACTACTTTTTCTAAGGGGAATCAGTGATACCTGTATAGATGCCCTAGACCTGATGGGAGGAGGTGATATAACCCAACTACCTTGGGATGATATCAAGAAAATATGTCTTAACTACTCTCAAGCAATTGTTAAGAAAGGTAGAGGTCATCAAGCCATAGTGAGAAAGTCCTCTACTAGTGGAGTTTCACGGATGGAGATCACAAATTTGCTGTCAGATTTTAAGCAGGATATCATAAACAACATGGCTACACTGTTGGATACTATGCAAGCTCAGAAGAAACATGAGGAAGTTGAAGCAATCTTGGCTGACTTCTGTGCACATTGCACATAGAAGAAACGTGACTGCAAATGCAAGATGGTGGCTAACCTGGAGGAAACACAACTACCTATTGACTTTAAGGTGGTAGAAACTGATGATGACCAAGTATTCTTCATTGCACAAAGGCAACCATGGGCTCAACGACAAGGTATGCCTCAAGATCCTTTAACTTTTGGTAATCCTTATTCTAATTACAATAACCAATGGAAACCTACATATGGCCCATCACAACCTTGGAATACTGCTCAACCTCACTATCCTAGCTATCAGAATCCTCAATGGTAATCCCCTACCTTCCTATATCCTCAGCAGTCACAACCACATGCCCTCATGCCACCTCCTACAGCACTTGCAGAAAATACTGGCCCTCCAAAACAAACGCCTATGCTTGCTCAACCATTGTCAAATCCTAATAATAAGTAGCAATAGTAGCAAGTCTATTTTGTTGACCCTAATCATCACCCTGCCTATGCTCTTAACCTGAATAATATTAATTTACATTCAGGAACTATGCTACCCACACCATCTCCTCTCATTATCTCAGAATTGCCATCTGATGAGACTGACCAAGAAGAAGATACCAATGACCAAGCCCAATCAAATGAGCCAGTTCAGATTCAGATTCCATCATCACCTAAGGCATCTGCTAAAGTGTCCCCTCCTTTTTTAGAGAGGTTGGAAGGTGAAAATGTAAAAAAATAAGAGGAACCTACCTTTGACATCCTTAACCAGCTAAAGCATATATGTGTGAAAATTCCCTTGTTCCAAGCAATGAAAGAAGTACCTATCTATAGTAAGGCCATCAAGGAGGCATGTTTGAAGAAACCAGGGAGGAAAAAGGACCCTCAAACTATCCATGTCATAGGTCAGCTCTCTGACTTAATGCTAGGGAAGCTTAGCATCCCAAAATATTTAGATCCAGGAAGCCCTATTATGGAGATCAATGTTAATGGGTTACAAATTAAGAATGCTTTAGTAGATCTTTGTGCAGCTATCAATGTCATGATAAAGGATCTAGTTGTAAAACTTAATATTTCAGACCTAAGGACTACACCTACAATATTACAACTTTTCGATAGCTCAACTATCAAACTTGATGGCGTAGTTGAAGACCTGGTAGTCACCTTGGATTCTTGGGAGTACCCAGCTGATTTTATGGTATTATCTCCAAAGGCATCATTGGGGGGATACCCTGTAATACTAGGAAGGCCTTGGTTGGCTACTGCTAATGCTTACATTTGTTGTAGGTTGGGTAACATGACAATATCTTATGGGTATAGCACAAAGAAGCTTACACTCTATTCTCTAGCCCTGCCCCAACTTGAGTCTAGAGAGGTTGTTTTGCCAGATTTGGGAGGAGAGGAGGAAGTGAACTCCATGGCCAATTTAATGATGATTACCAGGGATCATTTCATTGCACAACAAGAAGAAGATATACTATCTAATATTCTACTCAATAACTATGGTACTGAATATTTTCATTGTGAAAAAATTCCATGTTCCTTGCAGACTATCCTTCTACCATCTATATCAGCACATTATTTTGCAGCAACTAACTGCTTACACACCTTGCTACCCCACGAGGTAGACATGCTAGTACTGTCTAAAGTATCTATGGTAGATTTAACCTTCCTAGTTTAGGCAGCTGCAGGAAAAACCTTATGCATTAATAAAAAACCTCACCAGTGAGCAACAAGAATCTATGATCAAAATGCTAGCAAGTCATAAGTCAGCTTTTGCTTGGGAATATGGTGACATGAAGGGTTTAGACCCAAAAATCTATACACATTGCATATACATTAACGGTGAGTTCAGACCTGTCAGGAAGTCTCAAAGAAGAATCAATCCAGCTTTGAGAGAAATTGTTGAAGAAGAATTACAAAAAATGTTAACAGCTGGCTTTATCTACCCAATCTTGGATAGTTAGTGGGTTTCCCCATTAGTTGGTGTTCCTAAGAAAGGTGGAAAATGGAGGGTATGTGTAGATTACAGAGAGCTCAACTTGGCAACAAAGAAAGATTACTTTCCTCTTCCATTCATTGATCAAGTTCTAGATAATTTAGCTGGGAAAAAGTACTTCTCATTCTTAGATGGCTTTAGTGGGTACAATCAAATTAAGATTGCTCCTGAGGATGAAGAAAAGACTACTTTTACATGCCCTTGGGGAATGTTTTCCTATTCAGTTTTATCTTTTGGTCTCTGCAATGCACCTGCAACTTTCCAGAGGGCTGTCATAAGTATCTTCTTAGACATCTCATATGATTGCATGAAAATATACATGGATGAATTTACTACTTATGGTAAAACATTTGAGGAAGCTCAATCAAACTTGGAGAAAGTATTGCAGACATGTAAAGATCACAGCCTATCGTCGAATAGTCAAAAGTGCTTCATGATGATGCCGGAGGGAATAGTACTCGGTCACCATATTTTTGCTGCAGGAATACAAGTTGATCCTGCTAAGATTGAGGTCATCTCTAATCTCCCCTTTCCTGACAAGCAGAAAGAAGTAAGGAGCTTTCTTGGCCATGCTAGATACTACAGAAGATTCATCAAGGACTTCAGCCAAATAGCAGGTCCCTTATATAGTCTACTAAAGAAAGATGCAGATTTTTTTTGGACTGAGGAATGTGAAAAAGCATTCCTTGATTTAAAAGTAGCCCTTACATAGGCACCTATTCTGAAATGATCTTATTGGTCACTTCCATTTCATATTCATACTGACGCATCAGATTATGCCATTAGAGTAGTGTTAGGGCAGAAGGATGGATCAATAGAACATGCCCTCTACTATATAAGCAAAAATCTAGAAGGGGTTGAATTCAACTACACTGTTATAGAAAAAAAATGCTAGCCATAATCTATGCCCTCAATAAATTCAGGCATTACCTCACTGGCTATCAAATATTTGTCCACACTAATCATGCAGCAATCCGATATCTCATGAACAAAAGCTCAATATTCAGGAGACTGGCCAGATGGTTATTGTTGATGCAGGAATTTGACATTACAATTGTGGACAAGCCAAGTAAAGCCAATGTGGTTGTTGATTTCCTTTCTAGAATTCAAAGGTAAGATGACTCTGCACTTATTGAAGACTCCTTTCCTAATCAGCACCAGTTTGCAATCAAGGTTATTCAACCATTTGGTATGTGGATATAGCAAATTATCTGGCCTCAGGAAGAACTCCTCAATTCCCCCCTAAGAAAAAAAGATTATTAGTAGAGAAAAGCTTTAACTTTTCTTGGATTGCAGATTTCATGTTTTATATAGGGCTAGATCATGTTATGAGGAGATGTGTACAAGAGGAGGACATTCATGATATAGTACATGCAAGCCATGATGAGCCGTGTGGTGGACATTTTGCTACCAAAAGAACAGCAATGAAAATTTATATACTGGCTACTATTGGCCAACTCTACATAGAGATGTAGCCAAATATACCAGGAGATGTGACAGATGCCAAATGATGGGAAGACCAACTCGATCTGATGAGATGCCTCTATTTCCATAAGTTGATGTTACACCCTTTGATAAATGGGGATTGGATTTTGTGGGACCAATTGATACACCTTCCAATGGTAAGTCCTACATCCTTGTATGCACAGATTATGTGACAAAATGGGTTGAAGCTAAACCTATGAAACATGCTAGGGATAATAAAGTAGTTGAATTCCTCTATGAGGAAATATTCACCAGGTTTGGTGTCCCTAGGGAAATAGTGACAGATCAAGGAGCACAATTCACTTCTACACTTATTACAGCCTTAGTAAATGAATACAATATAAGGCAGAGGAAATCAAATCTTTATCACCCCCAATCCAATGGCCAGGTTGAGGTCACCAATAGGGACATAGAGGCCATTTTGATTAAAACTATAGATTTGCATAGGAAGGACTTGGATGCATGGTTACCAAAAGCTATATGGGCCTACTGTACTACCTGGAAGACTGCTACAAGATATACACCTTTTTAAATGGTGTATGGTAAAACAGTTGTGATTCCAATAGAATTCGAACATAAGACTCTAAGAATATCATTAGAGATGGACATGGATTTAACAAATGCACAAAAGGATAGAGTCATGCAGCTTAATGCTCTGGATGAGCTCAGAAGGAATGCCCTGCAGCATACTAAAATCATACAGCAGCAAAGGAAAAAGTGGCATGACCGACATATCAAAATGAAGCAATTCTCTGCCGGTGACTAGGCGTTGCTCTATGACTCGAGGTATAAAGAAAATCAAGGTAAAATCACAACCTGATGGCTTGGCCCATATGAAATTGAACATGTATTTGATAATGGTTCAGTTCAATAGTCACAATTGATCCTATTTGATTCAAGCTACTGGTTAATGGACACCGTCTTTGATTGTATCGTAAGCCAGTCTCAAAAGAAGAATTCATGCAATAGTTTGTTCAGGATCCTTCCATCAATCTTCCTGTAGCAAAAGGCTTTAGCCTTTCTTTTGCAGCTTCACCATAATGTTTTAAATGCATGCTCATAATAAAGGTTTCCTTTTAACGAAACCCTTTTTCTTCGTTCCCACTCATCGCCACATCTCACTTCTTTATCTTCCATTCCATCCATCTGTTCCATCCATACATCTCATCCGTCCACATCACTCATCCACCTCATTCGTCTACACCACCCTTAATTATGATTTCATTCCCAACTATCATATCATACTGAAGTCGCCAACTTTCTCAGCACGTATGAGCATTAATTGAAAGGTACGCGATATCTTTTGTTGTCGCATCATTGATTTATTTCATTTTATTCATTTACTACTATGTCTATATCAGTCATTATTGCCCGATCTCTACCTATTCTTTAGTACATGTGTGGACACATGTCATATTTTAAGTAGGGGGCGGGATAATCTATTTCACTTACACTACCATCACAACTGTTCAGATATGTTTCTTTATTATTTTCTTGTACTTTCCAAAGTATGATTGCATGTTTCACTTTAAATCACAATTAAAACTACTTGTTTAAGTAGTTATAACAATTATTACATTCAAAAATATTTTGAGTTCATTCTTGGAAAAGAAGAGAAAGTGACGGTAGGGCAGAAAGAGCAGAGCAAAAAAGTAAAAATTTCAGGAAAGAGTTTAAGTTTCAGCCGAGACAATTGTGAATATGGATGGTCAACTGGTAAGACATGAGCCTGTAGCTCATGAGATATTGATGCAGAATCCTTAAAAATCTCAAGCATTCAGCCTCTGTGGTTGGTTGAACTACTTTTTGAGGTTAAATACTTACAATGAGGAAGTCGTAGGTGAATTTTTAAGAACTCTTTCTAAAGGAGAGGCTACAGTATGGGGTTTAACAGTAACTGTAACCGAGGAACAAATTGCAGAGGTAACCGGGCTTCCAGCTGTAGGAGAGAACTTTTCTTCTGATGCTATTTCTACTAGGGTAGAATTTACAATACCAACTGATGGACCCTTGGAGGTCTCTAAGCAAGGATGCAAGCGAGTGTCGTTCCCTCCCCCATATCCAGAATATGATGCTTTCATAATTAGGTACTTAACATGTGAAGGTCATTTTTCTTACCTACATTCCTATCAATTTATATTGCTGAGTCATATGAGGCATGGGTTAGCCGTTAATGTCCCAAACTTTTTGTTAAATATTTTGAAGCAATGCGCCCATGAAACCCAGAGAGGGAGGGATAATTTTGTTGCCCATCATGCCCTTATTAAACTGTTGATTGAACACTCCTTGAGAGATGTGTCACCTCTTTCCTGGCAAGAATTTGTTACCCAAAAGAGCCTGTAACTTCCAGAACCTCCTAGGGCACTTGCTCCATGACCTAAGAAAAAGAAAGAGAAAATAGCATCTACCAGTAGGGAAGCAGGGCAAGGGTCATCTAGTCCTGCAGTGATCACACCAGAGTCCTCTGCCCGGGTGCAAACTAGGTCTGCCAATACGAGAGAAAAAGGAAAAAACAAAGGAAGGAGAGTCATCTGGGGTGGAACAAACCCTAGAATCAAACCCTCATCCTCAGAAGAGGCAACACTCTTCTCCTGCAACACCTTCTCCTGCAGCAATTTCTCCTACAACAATGCCTATTGCCACCACAAGTTCACCATGATCTTTTGGTAAGGCAGAACCCTCTTGGCAATTCAGAAAGAGGAAAGCTATGAGAGCACCTCCGGCAGCTACAACATTGCCAAGAAGAGTTTCAACAAGAAAACAATGTAAAGTCTCCCCTGCTTCACCTCAACCTGAAGTTATCATAATTTTAGAGGAATCTGTAGGTTCTGAACATAATGTCTCTCAGGATGTATCTGAGAATGTTGCATAGAGTCTATTTGTTATTCCTAAAGAAGAACAAATTGAGACAAGAGAAGTTGAGCATATCGAAA
Organism: Sequoia sempervirens; assembly: GCA_007258455.2. Classification (NCBI taxonomy): domain Eukaryota; kingdom Viridiplantae; phylum Streptophyta; class Pinopsida; order Cupressales; family Cupressaceae; genus Sequoia; species Sequoia sempervirens. The sequence continues at coordinate 989,421,668 of VDFB02281492.1, forward strand.
GGGGGGTACCAACTCTCGATGACTTGGTTGTTGCGGCTATGTAGATTTCAGAGGAAGCATAGTCTTTTCCACTGCAACAACAAGAATTTATCCTACAACAAGGGGAAGAACAACCTGAACAATTGGAAGGGGCCACTGAAGATTCATTACCCCCTGAAACCTGTCAAGCCATGGTTGTCTACAAAAAGACATTTTTAATTGAATTCTTGGAATATCTTAGAAACACATGGAGACTAGTCACATTGTAGACCTTAAGTTTCCACCACCTAGCCAATACTGAAATGCAACGAAGTCTTTGGGAGGAAGAAAATAAGAAACTGAAAAGAGACATTGAAAGGAAGAGACAGGAAATTCAGGAGTTAAAGGAGAAAATGAATGAAATGATGACAATCACTGGTAAGATTATGGAGTGTAGACCACCACCAAGAGTTTATGCTCTGTGTCTCAAGGAACAATTTCTGTGGTTCCAGTTAATGAGAATTTCCAGGAATCTAGATGTTGTTATTCACACTGCTAAAGAATTTTATGATGCATACCAGGCAGCTCCTAATTGGCTAAGAAATTCTTTGTGTGAATTTTATTTGCATGGCTTTATAATTTCCTTTGAAATAGAGTGGAATCCACTTTTGTACATTGGCGACATTCATTTAAGATCACTCATGTCTTAGGCAGCAAACAAAGCTAATTATGGTAGGCAATTGGAAGCATATGAAGAAGCAGAAAGGGATGAGCCTATTCCCTTGCGCCCTGAGAGTTCAGACCCCTATACAATGTTGAAAACCTGGCTTATTGTGGCATATGACCATAATAATAATACAGTCAGGATGAAAATATTCGATCTTAGAAAATAGGTGTATGATGAGTTTCAAGAACAGACATACTCATTTTGGAAGCTGTCATATTCCAGAATTGAGAAGAGATGGGAGAGATGGACTGTTGGGTTAAGAAGGTCTGACCCTCACAGTCCCCTGAATTTTACAGTAGCTCTCAGAAGATCAAATAGATACATACATTTTGGCCTTAAAAACAGGTTTGAGTTGTGGTTAGCCTTGACATTTAGACCTCCTGTGCTGATGTGGCCTCTTTAACCCTACCGAGCTACAAATATTAATGAAGATACAGAAGTTCATAGGTATGAAAGGTGGCAAAGTTTCAGGGGTTTTTATTATAGATTCAAAACTTCATTTCAAGGTCATGCCTCAACCACTGATTTCAGAGAGACCACCATAGAGTTTAATGTTGGAGGACCAGAATTAGGTTAAGTAGGGGGAAAAATGATGAGCCCACAGTATGCTCATAATTTCAGTATCATGGTGTTCTTTTAATACCCTTGCTTTTGTTGTTCATGGTTGTTCAAACTCTTTAGAAACCTTTTATTGGGGGATATCCTATAGCAATACACTTTTATATTCCTGCAGCCTATCATGTTGATATGTCTATATTTATTACCCTAATTGACTTTCCAAATGATTGATATAACGCATGTATTTTTTGAATGATGAAGTAAATTTGATATGTGATTAATAAATGAATATCGTGTAAGTTGTCGTGCATGTTTCCATTCGCTTTTGTTGCCTTGTGTTTCAAAGGTTGTTGAAGAAAGTATGATCAAGTCAAGCGTAGCTGATCTTGGCCTTGCAGTAAAGTCCATTTCCTACACGACTTCGAGGAAGTTATTCTGGCAAAGACTCTTTGACCGAAATTGTTGGGAAGGAATTTCAATGTCAATTAATTTGGAAAGAGTGGAATGTTGAATTTTCTCTCTGAATCATGTTGAGCGAATAAGTTCATTTATTTAGTCTATTCCTCGATTCCTAGATGCATTTGCATCCACGTCTTTCTCTATTTGGACTAGTTAGTTAGTTGTTTTCCTGATTTAAATAAGTGTTCCTCCCGCGCGAGTGAGCAAGCATAGTGAGATAGAAAGGATATTATGTAAAAGTTAGTATGATAATAAAAAGTAGATTTTGTATGGCAAGAGATAGAGTTTTTTGTTAGTTTTCATATAAACAGAACAATGTACACCATTCTGAGTTTATGAATAAAATTTGATGAAGTTTTGAGTTCGGTACTTGCATAATTAGTTGATGCTTGCTAAGGGGGCCCACTTAGTAAGTATATGTAGTTAGTTAGTTAGTCGTTCATTTTTCTGTTGATCATAAGTTTGATTTCATTTTTGAAGTTTCTGTGCAAACTCAGTCCTATATTGTTCCTGCAGCATTGGGAATCCATCCCTGTGTCTGTTCATGTAGCATAAGGCCAATTCATAGTTTGTTTCTCAGTCGTAGCTGTTATGATTTCCGCTTTGGTTAAAGTATGGTTGAGTTTAGAGAACTTAGCATTACCTTCCTGTAACATAGGTAGAATTCTTTACAAGTATTTATTTCCGTTAAGTTGTGACTGAAACTAGTTCTTAGTGCGCATAAAGTGCCGCTCCATTTCAAGTATACGTTCTCTGGTTTGACAAGTAAATGAACGACCATGAAAAGATATTAGTTGTCTGTTGGAATGTCCAATTCCCAAGATAGGTTTTGCCGTGATTTTCACATCCTTTTATGGGCGCGACCAAATGGGTCTCAAATGATGTCTTTTCTAGATGGCTACTCTAGATACAACCAAGTTATGGTGCAATATCAAGATAGACATAAAACTGCTTTCACCACAAAGAGGGGCATTTTTACCTATAGAAGGATTCCTTTCAACTTGATCAATGCTAGAGCTACATTCTAGAGAACTATGGACATTGCTTTTAAGGACATAATTGGTAGGTGCATCATAATTTATTTGGAAGATCTGACAGTTTTCTCCTAAAAGTGAGGTGATCACATAACAGACTTATGCGAGTATTTCAAAGGTGTGGAGAGTTTGGCATTTCTCTTAACCCAAAGAAATGTATCGTTGGGGTTACTGAGGGAAAACTATTGGGGCACATTATTTTAGAGAAAGGTATTGCTATTGATCTTGAATGAGTGGAAGCCATACTCAAGATTCAGCCACCTGCTAGCAAGAAAGAGATGAAATAATATTTTGGTAAGATTAACTTTGTACAAAAATTCATCACTGGATTTTCCAGGATAGTCAAGCCATTAAATGCCATTTTGAATGGAGTGTAGAGGCTAAAGAAGCATTTGCAGAAATCAAAAGAGCCATTACTAAAGCTCCCATCTTGGTGAGTCCTAATTATGCTAACCCGTTTTACATATATTCTTTTGCTTCTGATCACTCCTATGCTAGCATGTTGACCCAAAAATTTTGATCAAGGAAATGAGCACCCCGTAGCATTTATGAGTGCACCATTGAAATATGAAGAACTACGGTACCCAAGTTTGGAGAAACAAGCCTATGCCTTAGTTAGGGTTGTGAAGAAATTCAGACATTATATTATAAGGAACAAGGTCTTTGCAGTAGTACTCAATCCTGCAGTCAAGCTACTGCTGATGCAAAGTGAGCTAGGAGAACACAAAGCTAAGTGGGTTGTTATGTTACAGGAGTATGATATTGAGATTCAACCCATGAAGTTGGTAAGAGGACAAGGGCTTACTAACAACAATGGTAGAAATGGGTCCTGATATTGTAGCCCAACACTATAATCTTGAGGAATTTTCTCTAGGGGAGTGGTATGATGATATCATTTACTATATTTTGAATCAACAGTGTCCAAATCACCTTAATATTGTACAAAGAAGAGCATTGCACCTCAAGAGTGACAATCTAATGTTGAAGGGAGTTTTTCTATACAAAAAGAACCATGAAGGTGTTTACTTAAGATGCTTTGGAAAGTAAGAAGCTGAAAGGGTTATGGAAGAATCTCATGATAGATATGGCACTGGCCATGGATCTACACCTTCCACTACAAATCAGATTCTGAGAGATGGTTATTATTGGCTTGCATTATGTAGGGATGCACATAACCATGTCAGAACCTTTCATGTATTTCAAATAGTGGCTACCAGTGAAAAGCGTGCAACACTCCCAATACAACTAGTTTTTGAGGTAAAACCTTTAGAATAGTGGGGAATGGACTTCATTGGTCCAATAAATCCACCTTATTTTGCAGGTCATAGGTATGTTGTTACTATTACTAATTATTTCACAAGATGGACTAAGGCTCTTGCATTCAAACAATGTACTTCTCAAGTGGTAATCAATTTCATCGAATCAAGTATTATCAACCACTTTGCTTGTCATATGTCTTTGGTTTGTGATAATGGTCCTGCATTTGCATCGTTGAAATTCTCTAACTGGGCCTTTGATCATGGAATTATAATTAAATTTTTATCAAATTATTATCCCCAGGGTAATGGCCTGGCTGAGTCCTCTAACAAAAACCTCTTGATAGTCATTCATAAGTTGTTAGAATGAAACCCTAAGGACTAGAATACCCAGCTTTGGTTTTCTCTTTGGGCAGATCGTACAAGATATAAGACCTCCATAGGAACTTCCCATTACCATATGGTTTATGGGATAGAACTTGTGTTTCCCATCCAGTTGAAAATCCTCACCCTATAGTTCATTAATGAATATTATGATGAGGGGGATAAACAAAAAGCTCGACTTGTTGAACTATTACACCTTGAAGAAAAAAGAGATGAATCCCTTGAAAACTTTTCCAAACATCAGGGTTTAGTTAAAATATGGTTTAATAGGAGAGCTAAGGTTGAATCCTTTTGAATTTCTCACTTGGTTCTCTACTAGGGTAAAGCCCTGACCATAAGGGAGAGCATGGTAAATTTGAGAAATGCTGGCTTGGCCCTTATCAAATTTTAGAGATTCTTGGAGATAATGCTTTTCGCTTGAAAACTCTCACTGGAGAGGATATCCCACTGCTTGTCAATGGGCAGTACGTGAAGCATTATTTCCAATCCTGAGCTATTTTACATCTCTCTTTTTGTACATAGTTAGCTTAGGTTTCTTTTCTGCTTGGTTAGAGTAGGTTTTCTTTGGGTTTGTTGCTTTTGGTTTGCTTTCGGTTTGGTTTTCTTTTGTTCTGCTTTGCTTTTAGGGTTTCTTTTTTTCTTTTGGGCATGTCGCATCTGCATGACACTCATTTACCTGGGATTGTTATGAGTATTTCTCTTACAAAATTCAATCATTCTTCCAAAGTCAGTTGGTTAAATTTTTGTATTGGTGTCAGATGTATTAAGTGCTATGAGTGAATAGGTCAAGGTCAGATTAAAATTTGGAATGTATCTGGGTCTTATATCTTTACAAAGATCTCTAAAATTCCAAAGGATCACAGGGTCCTTATGAAGTCTAGTTAGGTGAAAACTCTTATTTATGCTTCAGGGCCACTATGATTCTCAACCCTGAGTGTGAACTTTATTGTTCACAGGTTGAAATAAAAAAGTGAAAAAGAAAGAAATATCAAAAATAAGAAAATGAGAAAATGTTGAAAATCAAAAGAATGAATTCAACTTATCAAGGGTATCCAAGTATCTCTACCAGGGATATGGACACCTGGCTGGCAGTAGAGCTATGCTTGTGAGGACTATAGTGATAACCTCGTTGGGGCTATAGATGCCTGACTGGCAGCGAGGCTCTATCCAGGATGCTTTTGGAGTCAAAATTTTTACATAAACCAGTTAGAATAAATTTGGCCCTTGTTGCGACTAAGGAAGGGAAATGAATGCACATGTACACACTTTGACACTGGTATAGGAAAGGTTTGTCTGTCTCTAAATCTTGAAGCTCAACTAAATTGGTGACCTGATATAAGAATTGAAACTAGATATTTAGGGTTCTTGATTCTAGTTTATCACTAAAATGCTCTGGAGCATTTCCCTAGTAGTGAAGTCGCCATTTGTTGTGCAGTTTTCACACACATGCGCCACCAAAATTAGGGAACCCATTTTTTTTGCTCTGATTTATGGTACTTTAGCCCTTTGGTTTTGAGTATTTGATTGCTTAGGGACGTGCTTGAATGATTATCTTGCTTGCATTGATGAACCTTTTATGCTACTTTTTAAAATCTTAATTTTTAAGCCATTTCTGGGTTTTCCTTTGATTTCAAGATTTTCCTCCTCCTGTGGAATTCCTCGGTTTCCTTGAAAACCCAACGAAGAGGAACTTACAATGTGATCCAGGGATTCTAGTCGTTTGCAAAATTCTGAGTTGATCAGATTTCTCCAAAATTCCTGCGCTCCATCGAAATCCTGGGTTTCGTTTTGGGTTGTTGAAGATTGTTAATGGCATTAATGCTTGATGGTACAATTTTTGCAACAAGTGTTTAGGTGGCTTCTTGAGAAATTGTGTGTTATTGAAATTTTAGCATTTTCTCTTTGCTGCTTTTAAGATCTTGGTCTTGGGTGTTTAGCGTTTTGGTGATTTGATTGGTTGGTTTATGTATTCGATAGTGCAAATTTATTGCATTGTCATTGTAGTTGTTGCTAGGGCATCCAAGTCTATTATCAATCTCCTGTGAACATATATTTGCTTCATCCATGGTATGTGAATTTTTCCTTACCTTTTGAATGATGAATGAATGTGATGTTTTGATGTTTCAAATGCATTTGGGACTGAAATTTCATAGGTCTGGCATTGAGTTTTCTAGAGCTAGGGTTTGGTTTCTTTTCTTTCTAGAATCTTAGAACCTAGTTGAGGTCCCTAGTCCAGTTAGTAATTTTTGCAGCGCTAAGCTCTCCCAAACCACTCTTTCAGGATTGACCCATGAGTAATTTTCTTGTGATTTAGGGTTTTGTGAGTTTGCTTGATTGAAGATGATTCCCTGAGTGAGTTCATGAGCCTATCTTTGATTCATTAACTAGTAGCTCACTTAGGCATGTTCTAAAAAAATTGTCTTGAGCTTGACTAGATGATTGAGTTTAATTCAAGGTTAACTCAAGCTCATTCAATGCATTCATGTCGAGGATTTCACAATTAGGACCTAGAGAATCACCAATCTTCACAAATGTTTCTCTAGGAATGTTTAAAACCAATAGACGGCTAATGAGAGACTCAAAATAAATTAGATTCGGACCCATAAATCTCAAATTTTGTATTCGTTCAATTGTTCTAGGTGAAATCATGGGAGGCGGTCACTTTCAGGATTTCGAGACCTTCGTGGAATTCTCGCACCCTCGGATTTTCCCAATTTATCATGTCCCTCCCTGTTTTCCTGATGTCAACAAAAGCCTAGAATTCTGCATACCTTGCAAATTTCCTTCCGGGATGGATTTTCTTGAAATGACTTTTCAATACATAGGATTTGAGAGACAAATGAATTTAATGTCGTGCATTTGGCATCTCATCTAGGTGATATTCATAATTTAAATGATGTTACATACTTTCCATTCATATTGTAATGATTGAACTGATTACTTTTGTGCTTAATCGTTAAAATCTGCATAGCTAGGAATTTCCCAAAATTCCTCTATCACCAATTTCCCATGGATTGTTCAAAATCCCAGATTTAAAATGATTGTGTTTAATCATTGATTTGAGGTATTTTTTTCATGATTTTGAGCTAGTTTAATGATGAATATGTTATGCATGGGTGAGTAACCTTGATTCTAATATTATAAATGGATTTATTGTGGTTTTTTCTATCGAATGAAGGTTGAATCAAGTAAGAAAATAGTCGGAAAGGCCAGGGATAAGCAAAAAAATCCAAGTGTTGAAGGGTCTGCAATCTCCAAGGTAGAGAGGGTCAAAATGGATATAAAGAGTAGGATCCCAAAAAGAAAGTTGACTTCCAATTGGTTAGAGGTCACTGATATAAATGTTGGTCTATGGGATTATGAGGAATTCAAGGCAAGGATGGAAACACAAAACCTTCCCTTGTTGGATAGAAGGATATTGGAGTCAAGTTTGGCCCATGTAGCTGGATTCCCTCCTACAATCCAATCCTACGAGTTGGTGCTTGAATGTGCCAGACATTATGAGAGGGGCACATAAAGGATAGTCAGTCCTCAAGGGACAATAGTGGCAAAGCTTAACCCTGTGTCTATAGCCTAGACCTTTGACATGCCTAATAGGTCCCATGTGGTGGGTTTTGATATAGACATAGAAAAGAAGTATTATGATGAAGACATTATCAAATCATGGCAGGTCATCAATTCTTGGTTAGAAAAACCCATGTATCACTTCTCCAAGTTGCCCAAGCAACTATTCAAAGAAAAAATCAAAAAGGAATACTATAATGCTATCACACTCCTTAGTAGAGTGGTGGGATTGAAGAGTGTAGGAGTATTTGAAAACTAGATGTTCGATGTCATTGTGAGGATGGAGCAAAATATTGACTACCATTAGGCAGGCATTATAAGTGCAATGATACATGAACAGATTTGCAATGTGTTGTAGACAAAGACCTTCACAATGATCTCTTACTTCGTCTATGCACTTGCAAGGCTCCATCCATACAAGGGGCTAAGCACAAGGGGCTTGTTTGGGAAAGATGTGATTTATGAGGTGTACCCACGATTACATTTGGGTAGCACAAGTTAGAGAATGGTGAATGACGCATTTACCATGTACATCACCAAGTTATTACATGGTACAGAGCATGTCCAAATCTCAAATAATTCCAAGGAGCTAATCAAGATGTTTGGAGCTTGGTTTATCCAGCTCCCTACCTTCTCATACATCAAAATAGATGGTTGTTAGAGGGCCCCAAATAGACTCCCTAGATATCCCACAGATCACATTATACTTCTGGAAGTCACAAGACAAATCTGTGATTTTGATACAATTGTCAAGAAGGACAAACATAAGACCAGATTTGGTTGTGATTTTCCTTTGAGAATAAGTAATGAAGCTTTCCCTTCTATTAATTTAGCCCATGCTTCTGAGGAGGAAATGAGCACTTTGGCTATCTCTTTCCATTCTAAGAGATCTATATTTGATAGGACTAGTGAGGCACAAAAGAGATCCAACAGGGAATATAGCCATAAGGATGATGTAGAAGATTATTGGGCTAATAACAAGGATGAATTTGAAGTAAGAAAGAATAATTTCTCCAGGCTGCCAGTGAACTTGGTCTGACTATACAACATAAAGGCCATTCCTAATCAGATTGAAGCTGATGGAAATTTGATTCAGAGTCATGACTATGAGCCTGTGAAAGACAAACCAATAGGAGAGATAGACTGTCTTGAGGAAGAAAAGAAATAATTAGAGCAGATCATGACTCCAGTGATCAAGTACACCAAGTTATGGCTCAAACACAAGATTTTGGAGTTATAGAGTATAGGTGTGCAATGCACCTATGATCTAATGGGAGACTTGGATTCTCATTCCACTTCTGAGGAAACCATTGAGTAGGACCCTAAGGGTAAGGGTAAGGTGAGCTATCCTTTCAAGATAAATATTAAGGATGCTCAAGCAGAAGAAGTAGAAGAAGTAGAGAAAAAAGGAAGACCTATTGCTAAGAAAAGAGAACATATCTCAAAGACAAAGAAATCTACAAAAGAAGAAGCAGAGGAAGAAGGAAAAAAGGATAGTGCTTTTGTGGCAAAGAGAAGAAGAATAGTGAGGTTGTCTCAGAAGAAGCAATATTCCAAGGCAAGAGATGAAGTTGGCCCACTAGTAGTATGTGCGGAAAGTTTAGGAGAGAAAACACGGGTGTACATGAGAAGATCAAGAACTCCCTCTCCCAAGGATGGTGTGCCAATGAAAAGTGTTCCCTTGGTTTTCCCTACCATCGAACATGATAATGTCCCTCCTTCTGATGAAGTTCATAATGTACCAAGTGAATCCAAAGATGCAAAGGATCACCAAGATCAACGAGAAGAATAATTTTGAGAAGGTGAACTGTACAGTACAGAGGTAGAAATAGAAAAGATATTGCAATCCCCTTTGGTGACTTATGAGGATTCACCTATAGTAAATGGGGAAGATAGACCTCCACAGGGAGAGGAAGTGGTAATCAGGACTCCTTCACTAGTACATGAAGAAGAAGAACGTGTTAAGGGAAGTGATGATAAAATTAAAGAGATTCCTAAAAAGAAAATTTTCAATGAGGATTTCTCCAAGGTTCAATAGGATGTGGTTGGATGAGGTAATATGCAGTCAGATTCCACTATTCCTAGTTGGCTAAACAATGAATTAAAGAGTAAGTAAATTATAGTGGATGATATTCCTCCCAACTGGGATCAATTACTAGCAAACATAGGAAAAGAAAAAGCAAAGAAGAAAGCTAGGGTTATCTCTAGGATTGAGAGAGATGAAGCTAATAACAGCGTGATTCACATTGCCACCCTTGTGCCATATAAGAATAAAGATGAGTTACTTGGTAGAGATTACAGTGTACAAACTGTCAGCTTGGTACCCACCTCTATGATGCATGAAGTTGAAGAATTTGGAGGTTCTAGTGTTGCTATTTTGAGCAGATTGAAGCAAGAAGTACAAGATAAGGAAGATTTGAAGAAGGAGAATGATAAACTGAAGAGGTATCTGTAGGATTTGATGAAACCCTTACAATCCATTAGCTCCTCATCCTTTGCTGGAAGTTTTCTACCATAGGAGACAATAACCGAGTTGGAGAAGATGAAAACCACTGCACTTGCCACAATGAACTCGTTGCGGGAGTGGAAGCCAAAGGAGATAATGCCATCAAATATATCCTTTCAATTGATTGAGATGCTATAAGGTCAATAGAATGGTTAAAGAATTAACTAGCTTAGGACAAGGAGGATGTGGACCTCTTGTTGCAAAATACCAAGACCATCATGGAATAGACTGAAGACAAACTGGTAAGTGATGGAATTCTTCCTTCTCCCAAAGTTGCAGAATCCTAGGAATGGTACGAAGTTTTACAAATAAGGAAAAGGGTTTTGAAGAAAGTGCATAAGCAAGGAAAGAAAATTGAGGATACCCTAACTGAAATCTACAACAAGTGCATTTCCTTCTTTGAGGTTATGACATGAAGAAAAAGGTTTGCACCAAAGCATCTGAACTTGGAGCAATTGATAAAATGGTAGTGTGATGTATATTCTCCAGTCGATGAGGACCTAGTCACTAAACACACGTTAGATGATTCAGCCAGATACATTGCAGTGATGGATAAGTATCAAACCATGAAGGGGGATTGGGATAAGGTTGTAAAACTTTCAAGAGAGGACATTAAGTCCATTGAAAGGAGAATTAAGGTGTTAGTTATTCCACCTATAGCCGACTTGGAGAAGTTATTTTTGATGCTGCAGAATAAAATGGAGTGACATAAGGACAAAGGGGAGAGTTGTTAATGCAAGGTCTCATCGGAATTTGTGCTTCCCCATTATTTCTTCTCCATCCTTCACATGCATTGGATTGAACCATTTTGGAGATCTTAGGTTGACTTGGATGGAACACATGCATTTAGTGCACACTTTACTCTATTTTGAATTCTTCTTGGCCGACTTGATTTGTGGCCTATTGTTTTGTAACCCTATTTGGCTGACATAAAATGTAATCTCTATATGTAGGGATATTGCCTCATTTGAAAGGGTTAGATAATTTTACATTGGAGCGAATTAGAATTAGAGAAAGAAGTTTGTAGTTAGTTTATTTACAAGCAAGTTTTGTAATAAAGGACTGGAATTGTTGCTACTTTGGATGATTTAATGCAAGTAAAGACATTGTGATTTGGTGTCCTTCTTCTGTTAGTTTATCTGGCATGGTTCCTGTGATTCTATCTCTTGAAATTACTTAAGCTTAGTTGATATATGTTGAATTTAATGTTAGATGACTTAATGGTGTTTATGATTTGATGCTTGAGGTATTGTAACAGTCTCTATTCCATACTTTTGGTAGCTATTTGATTGTTGGTTGCTTTTCAAAGTTAGCCTAGACTTTGATATTCATTATAGTTATTTTAGTTGTGAATGTTTTTTCATTTCAATTACAATAGGACTGTATTGGATGAATGTTCATGATCTACAAATCTTATGTGCCTTAAAATATTTCACTATTTTTCTAAGATTTCAAATTTATCCGGGTCAAGGAGGAATTAGTTTTTGAGAGATTGGTTCATTTCAAGTATTTTTTCATCTGCACTGTTAATCTTAGAAATTTCTTTGAAACCCTTATCTTTTGCTATGTTTTTTATTATTTGGGTTGGATTTAGGATTTCAAATATCACCATATTGCTAGATCTAATAAGTTTGAAGATTCAATATTTTCTTGTAGTAAGGTCCCTTTGTGATTACCAACATTTTCACATATTATCTTAGCTGTTCTTGCATTTTCAAGACCAGACATTAGAGATCTTGGGGTTATCTCTTGAAGCTTGCTGATAGAGATTTATCTTTCAAGAGAGATAGGATACTTCTATCTTGTTTGAGTTGTTGTTGTCCAGAAAACACCATCAACAACACCTTTGAAAAAGTATGAAGCTACCACAACTATCTTAATATTCTTAAATCCACAGCCACATTTTTTCATATATCCTAATAGAAAAGAATATTTTATACCCCTTATGTCCTTAGAAAATGCCACATACAAAAATTTCATTGAAATATTTGATTCCTTATAAGATTCCTTGAGCAACTCAATAAGCTCTTAACCTTTATCCTATTCTCAACCTCAAGCATCCAGTAAAATTGTAGAACCTTGAAAGTATTCACCTCTTCATTGATTCAAATCCATAATTTCTTGAATAGTTTTAATGTTACTTCTCTTCACATGATCTTTGAAAAATCCCTGTGCATTTGTGAGTTTCCCTGCTTTATTACCTTGTATATATATCTATCAGGAGCTTTAAGATGACATTTTGACATTTTCCATCGATTTCCATCAGAAAAAATAGTTTATTGTAAAGTCTTGCATCGACCTCTCTATTCAGAAAAATTGATGATCTCAAGGTTTGGGTATGTGCAGGATCATCATGGAAAAAATAGACCCTTAAGTGGCAAAAAATTTAGAAAAATCAGAGTTAGGCAACTTGATGTAAAAATTTGATTAAGTTATATATATTATTTCAAAAATATGTAAGAATAGAATCTGTAGAAAACTGAATGTAGTTTCTAAACTACAAGATTTATTTTAAAAAAAAATAAATCTATTTGGTGAAAATTTGAAATTTCAATGCAGTAGTACTTAAATTTCAGGGAAAAAATAAGAAGTGTATGTCTGATCACCCTAACTACAATAAAATAATAATATTTTTTTATAAGATTTTAGATATAAGTAGAGGACTCATGTCCCAATGTGATACATATTTTAAAAAAAAAAATCCAAGTAAATAATTAATTATGAATTTTTTATTACAAATTTAAAAAAATATAAAAACTTGTATGTATGACCACCTTAACTTGGTCAAAAATTCATGAAATTCAATTTTTTCTTTGTTAATCCTATACTATGTGAAGCATAGAATGTGATGCGTATTTTGGATTCAAAACATGTGATACCATTTGAAAGCTATAGATTTTTTTCAATTAGCCTATCAATTAGGACTTTAGTCCTAATTCAAATAAAAAATAAAGAATAGTTATTTATTAAATTCAAAGTAAAGTATAATTTATATTGGTGGAAAGTTAAGAATCTCCTTTAAAAACCCTTTTCGTTTCATTAATTTTGGGTAAAAAAAAAAATTCAGCCACATACCCTACACATACTCATCATATCGCCACTTTTTAGCCCATCATGATCCTGCACATACCCGTCCCATGACTTCACCACTTTCGGCTTGCATTGCTATTGTGACTGACAATATCATTCTTCCCATAGAATCGTTTCATGACTTAGCATTTCAATGGAGTCAAGGATAATGTTGGAAAGGTTACAATCCATACTAGTATATGCTCTAGTGAACTAGTTTGTGTTGCACGCATCAACATGAAAGAGAATAAATAGTGAGATTCCACTCCACATATTCCTTGTGATGTGACACTCATCATAAATTCACTTCCTTTTGAAACGGTTATATCATTGTGGGTGTTGAAGAATCTACAGTGAACAATACCTTGTGCGTATTTGAAATGATGATATTTAAAGGATCTTCAGGATCATCCACAAGCAATATATCCAAACCATTTAAGTCAAAATGCTCTGCCATGGCCCAAATCAAGTGAGCACATATTCTTGGAGTATTCACCTTAGATAAGTTCTTGACAAGATACTGTTGCAAAGTATTCAGCCGTGTCTCATTTAGTATTTGATCCTATGAAGTTCCATCCTTAACCTTCTTAACACCTCCCTTGGTATCAAAATATGACATAATCTCACAAGTAACTTCAAATAATATTCCATAGCATATGTTCTACCTTCACAACCATCCAAAAGAATCCAAGTCTCTTGATCTACCAAAACATATTTTCTATTAATGTTTCTAAAGCCATTTCAGTAAATACATTTTATGCAACTGTAGCATGTAAATACCTTGCAATTGGAATTCCATGAGAACGTATATCTTTTAGGCGTTTCTTTAAGCTGTTTGTGAGCTTGGGCACGGAGGATGGTGGAATTTAGTTCTACATCTGAAGATTGCATTTGCTGGGAAGTTTCTAAATTCATTTCAACAAATCCATCGTACATATCTTCTTACTTTTGGCTGCAAGCATTTCAATAGAGTTTCTAAAACATTTCAAAGCATCCCCTTCGTATGGAAAGGTGGTTAAAGGAGATGAACCATTGCATTGATTGCGTTGAGACACAAAAATGTTCACTCTTCCCATTAAAAGACCCAAGCTCTGAGCAAGTCATCTGCCAAAACTAGAATTATTAACTGCTCCTTAAAGTGAATGTTTAAAATCTCTAACATTTTCGGCAAAAAGAAATGCACTCTGACAAGAGTCAGGCTATGAGAGCTTTTTTGAACTTTTGAACCCTTAAGTCGGAAGTTCAAATTTTTTCAAAATTCCCAACTTCTCGACTTATGGAAGATTCAAGTGTTAATGGAGTTCAAGAACTTAATAAAGTTCCGCCAAGGGAACTTTGACTTGTAATTTTTTTACTTTTTCCAATTTCTTCATAAAGGTGACTTTAATAAAGTCTCAAATTTTATACTTTTTCGTGTACGTCCACTAATACTTCGATGAAAAAGGAAGAAGACTTTGTAGAGTGTACTTCCATTAATTCTACCTCCCCTAGGAAATATTTAGTATCCTTAAATAAATGCCATCTAAAACTAACTTAAATATGCGAAAGAATTTGCAATAATGAGACCTTTATTTATTCCCCCTCGAATCATGCCTTTTGGCTGAGAAATGAAAACCTCCATATTTTTTGCGTAACAACTCAGATTTGCATGAAACTCGGATAGCATAATGATTAGATGTCACAGAGAAAAACCAAACATTCTTATAACTTCCAGCAACCAAGATATCAAACTTTTTTTCAATTTGCAAATCTAGGAAAATAAAATGTGAAGCTAAAATTCTTGAAAGCGGTAAAGCCCTTTGGCATGAAAACTGGCTCAATTGGGTGAAATAAGGATAGGATCATGCCCATAAGAGGAATTCCTACCGACTTTCGTAGATTTTCAAAAATAATCATTTTCTAAGATGTGGAAGGCCTAAGGGTATATATGGGAATGTATTAAAAATTAAAAATTTTAAATGTTCAATTTGGGGAATAACATGCTCGACCATTAGATTTTCGCTAATAGGGTGTTGAAAAATAGTGTTGTATGTTAATTTTTTTTTAAAATTTCTTCACATCCTTATTCTTAAATGGTGTCCCATTGTTTGAAATTAAGGTGGAAGGGAGTCCTAAATGAGCAATAATGTGTTTCTATATGAAACGACATATTACATCAACAATTGTTGAATGTAAGGGGATAGCTTCTACCCATTTCATGAAATAATGTCACTATGATTATAAAAATATTTCTAGCAAAGAAAGGGGGTAAAAATTTCCAATAATATCCAAGGCCCACACCAAAAAAGGCCAAATAGGGACTTGTATACAAAGCTCGGAAGCAAGAGCATGAATCAGTCTGTTGTGTTCCTGACATTTATGACATCTCTTAATATATGTTAAGTAATCTTGTTCCATGTTTCTACAATAGTATCATATATGAATTAGCTTTTGTACTAGCGACCTTCCTTGAAAATGTCTTCCACAAGCACTTGAATGAGCTTCTTCCAGTGTTATATGGATTTCAAATTATTGAAGGCACCATAGAAGGAGACCATCAAAGGACCTTCAATACAATACATAAGAAAGAATTATATACTTGGATGCAAACCTCCAAAGGTGTTGCTGAGTATTCCTAGTTGTAGGTTTAGTGAAGGTACCAGTTTTTAGATAATCAAATATCGTCACATACCATTCTCTAGAGTGTTATGCGGTGATTCCTAATATTTGGGTGATCCCACAATAGTGGTTTACAATTTTTGGCCAAACTGGACACTAAAATTATTATTTTTAACTAAATCTTCACATTCGGGCAGCTATTGCGGCTAAACCGTGAAAAATTTGAAGATAATGCAAACTAGAGTCTCATCACATTTTTTTTGTAGATTCTAAAAATATTTTTTTCAAAAATTTTGGAATCATTTTACACTTCTTTTTCCATCTCCCACGAAAACTGGTTTTTTTCAAAAAACAACATTTTTAAAAAGTGACGTAGACCGTATAACACATAAATTTTTTTCTATGAAGGATAAAATTCTAATTCTTTCAAATTTAGATTTGTAACTCTGATATCTAGTGCTTCCACTTGGTTAGATAGTTTTTTATTGAATATTTTTTTCTTTAATCTAGTTTTGAATTCAAACCAATTACATTTCAGACATAGCGCGACTGTATAACACATAACTTTTTTTATATATATCGAAATCCATATTTTTTTTGTTGGATCAAGGACTTCAATATCTGGTGCACTCGTATTTTTCAAATTTTTGTTTTGATAATCTGTTATTTTTCCACATGTGCAGAACAAAGACTTTCATTTTTGATGAAAAACCTACGTTTAATAAAACTAAAAAAACAAATACATAATAAAACCAAAACATATTAAGATTATATTCATTGGATAGCTTATTTCGAGGACTACCTAATTCTAGTTGGGTTTGTGAAGATTCATCCATTTTCATCATCAACTCGAGCTCCGAAGTGCCAAAATTTATGGTTTTTTTGTGTCTCAGAGGAGGGATGAGGAATAAGGGGGGTTTGAATGAACCCCCAGAGGTTCGAGTGAACCCCTAGGGGTTCGCTCAAACCAGGGTTCACTCGAACCCCCCTTTTATAAGGGTTTTTGTTGGAATTTTTGGTGGGAAAGCTTTAAAAGGGTTCGCTCGAACCCAGGTTCTAGCAAACCCCTAATAGGTTCGGTCGAACCAGTATGTTTGTACGAACCCCTAAAATAAATTATTTTTCCATGCATTCATTTTTTGTGCGTTTTCCTTCCTCACTTCAATTGTAAACCACTATTGTGGCTTCACCCATTTCATTTGTTTTATATTTGATCAAGGTTTTTGCAATTGTGTGGATGAAAAATGTGAAATATTTTGAGGGATCCTAAGGGGATATTAGAGAAGCACACTTACCATTGCATCCACATGTCTATTATCTTTCTATGGGATGGTATCAATGGTAAATGAATCAAAATTTTCTAATAGGGTCATTGTAAGGTCTTTATATTTCGATAGATTTCCATGCTTTACTTGATATGTTCCATTTATTTGTTTAATGATTAAAATTGTGAATCACCAAATATTTTAATATCTCAGGATTCTAGAGTTAATGTGGAATGTAATCCAACAATTAATGCTTTATATTCTATGGTATTGTTTATGCATAGGAAATTCAATCTATAAGATAAGGGAATAGGTTTTCCTTTAGGTGGAGTAATTATAATGCCAACACTAGACCCTATTTTGCATTTTAATCCATTGAAATACAATTCCCATTCTTTTCCATAGTCTTGAATTGTCAACACATTCTAATAAGCGAATGTTTCTTTATTGGGTAATGCTAAGGGGGAAGAAGAATTAACTATTTGGTCAGCCAAGGCTTGTCCTTTGATTACTTTTTGTGAAAAAAAAACTTAAGGTCAAACCTGTTCAACAACATAACCCATTTCGCTAATTGTCCAGGGATAAATCTATTTTATCGAAAAGATGTTTTAGAGGATCAAAGTTTGTTATCACATGTATTTTTACATTCAGTAAGTAATGTTCCAACTTACTACTAGTGAATACAAGGGCTAAACATTATTTATTTATCATTGTGTATTGCTTCTCATAATCCATCAAGGTTTTGCTAATGTAGTAGACAAGGTGTTCCTTGCCATTTTCATCTTAATGAGCCAACAATGCTATCAGAGCATGGGTTGATGCTAATATAAAAAGGATGAATGGTTTGTTTTGCATGGCAGGTTGTAAAACGGGGCGAGTAGCGAGATAGTCTTTCAAATCGTCAAAATCTTGTTTACAATTTGCATTCCAATTAAATTGAACTTCTTTCTTAAGGAGATGCATGAAAGGTAATGTTCGGTCTACTAAATATGCCACAAAATGATGAATAGCTTGAATTCCTCCTTGTAAGGTACATAATTGAGAAATTTTTTTAGGAGGTGGCATGTTAACTATAGCATCAATTTTATATGTGTCCACCTCAATGCCTCTGTGAGATGATAAAACCTAGAAGTTTTCCAATATCTACCCCAATGACACACTTTTTTAGATTCAATCACATGTGAATAATATTAACATTGTATTGTATTCGTAAAGATTTGGTGAGGATATCATCAACATAATTTTTCAAAATATTATGTATATAATCATGAAATATCAATGTCATCACTCATTGATATGTTGCACCCACATTTTTCAATCCAAAAGGAATCATTACCCAAAAAAGTGTTCCCCAAGTTGTAAATATTGTCTTATATTGGTCCTAAGGGTTCATAAAGATGTCATTATATCTAAAAAATCCATCCATGAATTACAAATAAACATGTCTAGTAGTCAAATATACTATCATATCAATATTGGGAAGGGGAAAGTCATCATTTAAAGATGTTTTGTTCAAATCATGAAAGTTCGTACACATCCTAATATGATTTTCTTGTTTGGAAATGCGACAATGTTTGAGATCCAAGGAGAATAATATATAGGTCTGATAAAACAAGCTTCAAGGAGGTTTTCAATCTTGGACTTAGCTAATAAGGCTATCATATGGTTCATTTTGTGAATCTTTCATCTAACAGGTTTAACATTCTCAGAAAGGACTATATTGTGTGTTACAATCTTAGGATCAATGCCAGACATATCTGAATAGGTCCAAGAAAACATCTTGGGGAAGTCCTGAAGTAAAGCTGCATGGTCCTTTGAGGAACTTTCCTATTTTAATCATCTTGTCTTCATTGTGAATGTCCATTTGAATGTCCATTGTATCCCCTAAAGGAAGTGCATTTTGTTTTGGAAATTCAATGTTGTATTCTTCTTTGTTCATGTCAACTTCACTACTTTCTTCTTTGCCATTTTTTTGCTTGGTACTTATCATAGAACATGTAACTCGTCTCTTATTAGAAGGAACATGGATGATTTATCATAAACTCCTAGCATTTCATTCAAACCTTCATCATATTCAAAATACTCCAATGATTCTTCACAATTTATATCAATCAACTCTAGATGCTTCAAAATGAGATTTTTTTTAGGATGACACATGATGGTGTTGACGTTTAATTATGGCTCTTTTCTGCTTGTGTAATCTTAGAAGGGAAATATTCGAAACGAATTTTTATCTCTTGCATATTAGGCTCTATAGGAACATGCATTCCTTGTTCTTTCTTTCCAAATTTTTTACCATTATAACCTAGATGTTTCAAAAGTTCATAACCTTTCCCATAAATTTGTTCCATCTCTTTCGATTTTGGTGGTTTTTGGTAATCTATCTCATCAAAGTTTTTTGTATAGCTTGTATCTTCTTTAGGAGTGAATGAGGTAGATGCTTGTGAAGTTTCTTTTGAATTGTGTGTTGACATAACCATTGGTTGCTTTTTCTTTTCATCTTCTTTTCTTGTGATCACATTTTCTCCCATAAATGAAGGCGTGAATTCCAAGGAACCCCAATCATCATCTAGTAATTTGGACACTATTTTTGTTTCTTATTTGTCTTCCTTCATAGACTCTATGTTGGATGTTACAATTAATGTGCTTCGAGGGCTTGTCATTCCTTTTTCGACTTGCAAGAAAATTTTAGGCTCGGGGTCTATTTCAACTTGGTATACCTTGTTGTCATACATACATTTCATGATACAGTGAAGGGTCAAACACACCAAATGTATCTCATGAATCCATGGTCTTCCTAAAAGAATATTGTTTGAAAGACCATGAGGCATAACATGAATAGGAGTTTGTAAGGTGGCCTTTCCAACTATAATAGGTAAAGTAACCACAATGAGCAGTTTCTTTCCCACATTGTCAAATCCTCAAATTGATAAGATTCAAGTTAAATTTTTGATTTAGAGACAAGCAACCTATCTAGGAGGTTCACACTACAGAAATTGAGAGTTGATCCACTATCAACAAGCGTCCTTTTGATTCCTATTCTATTGAATTTGGCTATTATCATGAAGGCATCATGTATCTTTCACATCTACAAAGGAGGGAGCTCATGTTGGTGAAAGTTAATGCCCACATTAATTGCATTCATTCCTTGTATTAGAGTTTCCACATCATTTGCATTTTTATTAGGATGGATCACAAATTGTTATAAGGCTATTTGAAGTATAGTGTGATAGTTAGGTGAATTTTAAATTAGGTCCCAAAGATATACTTTTGTGAGAGTATTCTTGAGTTTTTCAACAAGGTCATATTCCTTCCCACTATTTGAAGGAAAATGAGGAGCACTAGGAAAAAAAAAGTTGGGTAAAGGAAATATTATCAGAGTTGGTTGCTTTGGTTGCAGATTGTTTCTAGTATTATATGTATGAGCAACAATTTTATGACTTGGTTGCTACAAAACATTATTCTTAGGTGGGTAAAGGATAATTTTGAGTTTTTTTTTAGTTTGAGGTTTGTGTGAAGGTGGGTAAAGGATAAGTTGTGCGGTTGAATCACATTAACTTCTCTTGTTTTTAGTTTTTCATAACAAGCCTTGGTAGATGAACTTTGTGAGATGAAATCCTTAAGGGATTCATCTAACATATCAAAGTAATCACTACTAAAAAGGATTGAGAGTTAGGCTAACTTGGAAAGAGAGATTTGACATAGTCAAATAACCAAACTTTCTCCAAGTGGCTTAGGGGTTGGGTCTTGTTTTTGGTTTTGTTTTCTAATGTATATATGTAAGATGGGGTTAGAGAATTCCTATCCTAGAATAGTGATAGCCAACACCTCTAGACTATTAACCACACCTAAACAAGAGAAAAAAAAGAAAGCATGAGAAAATAAGAACATGAAATAAAACACTTCCCATGCTTGAATCTTGAATCACTTCCCTTTCTCTCCTATTTTTCCTTTTTTCAATGGGTGTTGCCACAATAGTTGTTTACACTTTTTGGGAGATCCTAATTTTTGCTAAAATCACATTTTTTAGAAAATATAATGATTTAAGCCTTGAAAAGTTCCATTTAAAGGATTCCAATTTAAAATGGTTTGGTCAAACCACCTTATACCAAGCCCTCTTGGATATAATCTCGCTAGTTTTAAACCATACCTATAACTGAGTCTCCTTTACACCAATCAAAATGTTGATAAGAAACCACTTTTGATTTACCTTTTTAGGGATCAAATGAATTCATTTAAAATTTATTTTTTGTTAGTATCTATTCCTTATTATAAGCTTCCGAAAAAGTATAATTTTAATTTAATTTAATTTGATTATTATATTTATTTTTTATTTCTTGTGAATGTAGGTTTTTCACTGAAAATCAAGTTCTATGTTCTACACGTGGAAAAATAGAAGATTATAAATAAAAAAAAGAAAAATATTAATCCACCAGATATTGAAGTCCTTTATCTAACCAAAAAATAAAATAAAATTGATACATACAAAAAATTTATGTGTTATACAGTCCGCCTATGCCTAAATTGTAATTGGGTTGATTTTGAAACTTGATTAAGGAAAAAATATTCAATAAAACACTATGAAACCAATTGGAAGCATGAGATATCATAGTTACAAATCTAAATTCAAAAAAAAAAGAATTTTATTCTTAATGGAAAAAAAATTATTTGTTATATAGTGAGTGTCACTCCTTAAAAATGGTGTCTACTGAAAAAGACTAGTTTTATAAAAAAGATGGAAAAAGAAGTGCAATCTGATTCCAAAAATTTTGAAAAAATAATATTTAGAATTTATAGACAAAATGTCATAAATCGCTAGTTTGTATCATCTTAAAATTTCTCATGGTTTAGCCACTATAGGTTTCTAAAAATGAAGATGTAGTTAGAAATAATCAGTTGAGTGTCCAGTTTGGCCAAAAATTGTAAACTAGTATTATGGGATCTCCCCAATCTTTTCCCTCAGATTTGTTGCTTCACATGTACAAATACCTATAAAATCATAAGTAGAAAGTTGGGGACAATTAGCTATTAAGTTGAAAATAGAGGAGAAAGGTTTCTTTTATAGACAACCATTCGAATTGATGGTCCAGATTAATCCTCTAGAAGGATTCCAAGATTGATGGATGAGGATGCATGAGAGGGAGGTTATTAAATGGATGGCTAGGATCAAGTCTCCAAAAAGATGCCAAGATCAATGGTATAGAATTGATGCACCAAGAATATGCCATTCTTGGAGGAATTATGATAGTATGACACCAATGGCTATGACACCTCATAGCTATGACATCGGTTAATGATAGGGAATCTTTGACTAGAGGAGGTGCATAAATAATTTATTTTAAATTATTTATTCGAAAATGAGGAAAATGGAGGAAAGGGACAAGTGGCAAATAAATAATTTATTCAAATTATTTATTTGGAGAAAATGAAAGATGGAGTATTTAGTCAAATTAATCAATTTAATTAAATGGAGAGATAGAAATTGGTCATGGATAAATAATTTCAATTATTTATTCAAAATAGAGGAATTACTCATAATTAAATAATTTTGACAATTATTTAATTATAGAAGAATAAAAGGCCAAATAATAATTATTGTTATATGACTATAGATGAATGAAAAATAATTAAATAAATAATAATTTATTTAATTGTTGAAGAAAGGGGTATATTAGCGACACAATTAAATAATTTTAATTGACCAGGATAGAATAGAAATGAGAAGGTGAATTAATTAAAAAAATAAAAAATAATAATTAATAGAGGAATATGATCGAACATAATTTAATAATTAAAATTATTCAATTATCAAAGCATGACAACCGAGAAAAATGATGCTCGCAAACTTAGGAGATTTTTCAGTGTCTACATTTTTCACCTCTTTAACATAATGTAGTTCATCGTGTTGTGTTAAAAAAAATTAGTCAGAAGATGGTCTAGGATGCCCTGTGACAACAGGGTAGAGGTATGCCCCCTCAAGAAAATTTGCCAAATTTTCAAAGATTTTGAAAAATTTGGAAAATTGTCCCAATAAGACAAAAGGATGGCCAAGAATTCAATGGTGAAGACAAAATTGAAGATCAAGATAAAAAATATGGTTAAATTTGAGGTCAAGGGTGTCAAAAGGCATGACCAAAAGGTGAGGCAGGTCAAAAACCCTAAATCTGGACCTATAAATGACAATTTGGATTTGAAAAAGGGTGATTTTCACATTCCAAATTTCAAAATCTTGATAGCTCAAAGTGAGTAAGCACTGAAAATGTCCCCACTTGCAGAGGCTTCCCACCATGCATATTAGATCCCACACACCACTGTCTTAAGGGAGCGCCTGTCCCAGTACGTACTATGAACCCAACTTTTAGTTTTTCCATTTTTCATGCATTTAGTTTAGGAAATAATTTAGCAAATAATTGTGCCACACAATGTGCAACACATTTTTCATTGTGTTTGATGCATTCGACAAGCAGTTTTCTACAATCATCTTGGAACGATTCAAATGTATTAGGATAGGGCCAGAAAGGTTTGCGTGGTGATGCATGAAATTGTGTCATGTAAGTGATTTTTCGAGTGGCATATGCGATGGGGAAACATGCAAGTCACTTAGTTTGATGCATATGTGGGTCTAGTTGATGCATGTGTTAGGCATGTGATGCATTTGTAGTTGCGGTCTAGTCATAATTTATGTGACGTATTGAATAAAAATTGTCATGCAATTGCCTGATTAGGGATTTTCTCCAGACTAGAAATGTTTGACTTTGTCAATTTAGGTTTGATAGGTCAAATGAAGGATTCATATTGATGTTATTTTTTCCTTGATGTTTTCAAATGTTTATTCCTCCCATTTACACATGAGATTCTAGACCAAATGTGTTTTGATGAGAAGGGTGTATTACTCAAGCTAGGTTTATTTTATGTGACCTATATGCCCACTAATAGAACAAATAGGCGAATGCTGATAGCGCTAGTAGAATTGTGGCATTCGAAGATGAGGAACTTCCATTTTCCTATGAGGGAGGTGACAGTCACCCTTGAGGATGTGTACAGGATCCTGAGGTTACCCATTTGTGGTGAGCATGTGTGATATGATCTGGCCTAAGGACCACAGGTGTTGCATGACTATTATGAGATGGGGGATGATGTTAAGCTCAGGATTGAGGGATATGATATCTGGTGAGATATCTTGCCATAAATATATGACTGGTTTGACTATATTTTGTGCACGGTAATAGAAGGAGTGATGATTCCTAATCGCAGGGGCCATGTTTTCCCAGTTGGTTGGGGAGAGATGTTACAGTTGATGGTTTGACATAGGATAGTGTATGCATGGGGGCCATGTATTTTTTTCTATGTTGTATTTCTATTTGTAATGATATCATCTATAGAGAGGGGCAGAGATTGAGATGTGGTGTGTCCTTGCTGACAATTTTTGCATGGGAGTACATAGTAGTGTTTCAACCACCAGTGGTTCAATAGGCGGTGTGTACTGAACCATATGCTTATCTATATTAGGGTGCATTGACTCAAACACATGTGGGGGAATTAGGCTATTGGAGGCACGACATAGACATGTTGGTGAGATTTGTGTGGAGACCATCTATGACATGTCCATTGTGGATAGATGAGGATAACCACTTACCTTGGTGCATTCAACCTAGATATCTTATCAGATGGATAGTATAGAGTTAGCACATCATTGAGATGTATCTACCAGAGAGGTTGTAGAGGTAGTTTGGGGAGAGGCAGAGAGTTGTAGTTGGAAGAGAAGAGTATGGGTGGCCCTCCCATGAGGTGCATTTGTGGAGTCCATAAATTGTAGTGACTACATCTTAGCAAGAGATCAATGATCTGCAAGCATTGGAGTGGGAATGGAAAGGAGGGGAGGTTGATGTGGGTATTAGGCTAGAGTATGATGACTGGTGGTGGATTCACATACCCATTCCACTTATAGATCCATAGTAGCTAGCACCAGTAGAGTGCAGAGTCAAGGGTGTGAAAGGTTGATGGGGAGGTAAAGGTGGGAGGGGAAATGGAGAAAAATCATGAGGAGATGGAGGAGGATGAGGGGATGATAGGGGTGAAAAAGGAGGAGGACGTGGAGAAGGTTATAGATAGCCAAGGACGATGGATAAAGAGCAATAGGAGGGTAGGTAGCTACCACCCATCTAAGAGGAGGTAGAGATGGAGGAGGATCATCCAAAGGTTAGGGCCATAGAAGAGGTGTTGGTCTAGGCTAGGGAGCAACATGGAGAGGTTCTTGTAGTGTAGGTTGCATAGTTGGAGGCTATGGAGGTCAAGGGAGGTGGTGATGGAGGACATTGATATTAGGTAGGAGTAGAGGAGGAGGTGGATATGGATGGGGCATAGTGGATTCTCCATGAGAGGATCATCATGGTCGAGGAGGAGATGACATGGGAGGTGGGGACTAGAGAGGCAAAGGGGGACTAGAGAGGCAAATGGATCAGTGGAGTAGAGAATAGCCACTTTACAAGTTGGGATGTAAGCACTTGAGGAATAGTTGAGGACAATGACTATAGAGAGAGACGACCTTAAAGTTGAGAGAGATGCATTCCAGGTGGAGAGGGATCTAGTAGTGATCAGTTGGCATCAGACTGATTAGCGGATGATCAAGTTCATAGCTACATGTAGTGGGTTAGTGGTTGAGGTTGCTTGAGAGTATGCCAGAGAAAGCAAGGCCGGTTAGTATTATAGGGACCTATAGAAGAGAGTGGTACATGTGGAGAGAAGAGATCTGAATTTTTTTGAGATAGACAGTGGATCATGAGGTAGAGGGCACAATAGGACTCACAACCGCTAGACACAGAGTAGGTCCCAGGGTGAGACATCATATGTTAGGTGGGTTGGTCCATATGATAGGTCTCCTACTACAAAGCATAGGTCCAAAGATGCACCACACAGAGAGGATTCCCCAGGGATAGGCAATCATGGCAGTTCGAGGTAGAGCCCCTTGTTGTTTATGTATTAGACACTGATGTTTTATTATCGAGACCATGAGTTCCACTTTCGTTGGACACATTTTGACATTGTTCTATGATACATTAGTTTTTGAGTAATATATATATATATATATATATATATATATATATATATATATATATATATATATATATATATATATATATATATGATTTTGGTGGTGTTTGATGATATGCATTATGATTTTTTTTTGCATTTATGATGACATACTATGTGATGGATGCTTATGCTATGATTATGATGTTCATTGATGCATTCTATATTATGATGCAATGGTTTTGATATGATTTATGATTATGTGCTTATTATTATGTTATGAATGTTTATGCTTTTATTATATGAAATATGGATGACTTAATGTTTACTAAATGTAGTGTGATATGATGATGTTCTATGTGATCATGTTATGAGTACAGTGAAATATAATGATGTAATGCAATTATGGTTACAAATGTTTTTATTATGCCATGTGTGGATGATAGATCTAATGAAAATGACCTAATGCAATTTGGTATGGAATGTATTAATGTAATGTAATGTTTGTATGAGAATGTAAAATGTGACGCTTAATGTGATATGTCAAAATGATATGAATATATATGATATGTAATATGAAGTGTGATGCAATGCGTGATGTGAATAATCATAATGCAAAATTTAATGTTATATTGAAATGAATTGTAATGCAACATGTTATGGAATACAATGATATGTGACATTGGATGTGATTCCATGATGAAATGCATAATGCAAATGATGATGAGATATGAATACCTTATGTATACAGTTTGTGTTTTTATACCTTCTTATGCAAATATGTGTGACCAAATGTGAAAATAATGTCTATGATGATGGTGCTTTCTATGATGCAATCTAACATCATTATGGATGCATGATATTTTCTTGTTTCATAGGACTTTGTCAAGATGTAGACAAAAGAAATGTTAGTGTGGAGAAGATGGAGGAAATGAATGTTAGTGTGAGAAAGATAAAGGAGATGGAGATGCAATGTTAGATTAGGAATGATAAGGGATCCAACTTTCATTCTTACATTTTTATATTTATCATCATTGGGCACAAAAAATGTCGCAAATGGTCCAAAAACACCATGGTACGACATAAACCATGGTGTGCAAGGTGGCCATTTAGGAGAGACAAGCAATCAAAAAGACAAGGAATGCCCCAACTCATACTAAGGGCCCAATTGTCCCAGTACTTTTAACAATACAAACCACGAACAAAAAACAAATGGGTATGTGCAGGATCATGATGGGCCAAAAAGTGGCAATATGATGGGTATTTGTAGGGTATGTGGCTGATGACATTTTTTTACCCAAAATTGATGAAATGAAAATGGTTTTTAAAGGAGATTCTCAGCTTTCCACTAATATAAATTATGCTTTACTTTGAATTTAATAAATAATTATTATTCATTTTCTATTTGAATTACGACTAAAGTGTTGATTGATAGGGTGATTGGAAAACATATATAGCTTTCAAATGGTATCACATTTTTTGAATCCAAAACATGCATCACATTCTATGCTTCGCATAGTATAGGATTTTAAAAAAGAAAAATTGAATTTCATGAAGTTTTGACCAAGTTAAGGTGGTTAGACATACGAGTTTTTATATCTTTTAAAAGTTGTAATAAAAAAATTATAATTAATTATTTACTTGGAAAATATTACAAAAATATATGCATCACATCTGAACATGAGTCCTCTACTTATTTCTAAAATCTTATAAAAAAAATTATCATTTTATTGTGGTTAGGGTGGTCAGACAGACACCTACTTCTTATTTTTTCCCTAAAATTTAAGTACTACTGCATTGAAATTTCAAATTTTCACCAAATATATATTTTTTTAAGTAAACCTAGTAGTTCAAAAACTACATTCAATTTTCTACAGCTTATATTCTTACATATTTTTGAAATAATATAGATAACTTATTCAAATTTTTACATCAAGTTTCCTAACTTTGATTTTTTTGAATTTTTTGCCACTTAAGGGCCTATTTTTTATGATGATCTTGCACATACCCAAATAAAAGAGGCCATGATCCATTATTGTCCCTCTAAATCCATTAATAGGACATTCTCGAGGAGACTAGTAACATGACCCAAAACCAATTGAAAAGATAAGAAAAATCTGAATCAACAAAGTGTTTTCCAAAGAGACAGTTTTTTCCAATAAGATTGATAAGATTGGTTGATCGATTGATTAGGTTGACCAAGATGATTGAATATGATTGATAAGTTGACAAGGATTCATTGATAATTGAAAAGTTGATTTGATTGATAGGTTGAAAAAGATTGATTGATAAGTTGGAAAAAGTTGAAAATTTAATTTGGTTGATTGTACGTAGTTTCATGAAGGACATATCCTGAGCAAGGCAGAATTGATTAACAAGATTGACAAGATTGATTGATTTGATAAATATTGATTGTTAGAGATGAAAAGGTTGACTGATTTCACCTGACATCGGGAAATACATATCTTTATTAAGGTGATATTGACTAAAAAGGTTGACAAGATCGATGAATATGACCAAGCAAAGTGACGATACCCAATTTCAGGAAGGAAAGATCTTATTTAAAGAAAATGACACATCCGATAAAGTTTACCAAGTGATAATTATTGACAAGGAACCTAACTGCAAGAAAGACACATCCTACTTAAGGTGAATGGCCAAATTGATGAAGTATAATCTTAGGAAGGACACATCTTGATAGAAGACAAGAGATAAGACTGAATGAGACAAATGATGTAATTTCCCATTCTAATTGAATGACTAGATTGATTGATTGACGATAGTATGATTGAGTGATGAAATATTTTGTTGATTATGTTTGTTTGTTGATTTATGATTTGGTTTGAATTATGATAGTTTTGAGACCAAGGATACGACCAGACCCAACAAACACTAAAGGACATGACCTATAGGGCCTCGGGGGCTCATCAAGAGATGGCCTTTCCTACGTAGCAATGCATAGAGACCTTGTAGTTCGACACAACTTGAATTTTCCTTATTGGACAAAAGATTGAGTCATGATTTTATTGGGACCACCTAAAAGGACTGAACTAATGTCTCAAGGGCCGATTTTAGATGATCCTTTCCTATGTAGAAAATGCATAGAGACAATGTAGTTTGACCCTACTAACACAAACTTAGACATTGTTTTTGGAGTTTTTTGAAGTTTTTTGTTATTTTTGGATTTTAATACTTCCTGATTTTTTTGTATTTTGAAGATTTCTGATTATTATTTTTGATGATTTTATGATTCTTTTGGATTTTTGATGATTTTATGATTTTTTTTGGAATTTTCATGATTTTAAAGGGGTTGATACCATGTGGTGTTTCACATGAAGATGCGAGTCAGGGAATTTCCCCCAATCAGGTGTAGGACCAAATTATTATGCGCAAGGGATAGCAGTGAGTGCAAGGGATGATTAGGATATTGAATGTCAGTGGTTCCCAAGCCATGGAAGGATAACGAATTTTATTATGAACAAGTGACGTGTGAATGGAGGAGTGGAAAGGACAAAGGACTAGATAGAGTGACAGTAGACGAAAGGGCAGAGACCGACTACACATGGTGCATGTTTTCCAAGTTTTCACTAGGGTACTTATCTAAAGTGCCACCGAAGTGGTTTCACTTTTGGAAAAGATATTTCTCTTTACTATTCTTTTATTTTTCCATTCTTTTGAATTTTTCTATTTTTTGATTTTTTTTGTATTTTTTTGTATTTTTGACTTTTTAAGGGGATACTTTGAGAATCAAGTGTAATACTTGTAGAGGTGCATGCTATTGATAGGTTTAGGCAATGGTTCTCCTTCAAGAGTAGAGAGTTGATAAGTACCTAATCCATATGATGTTGTGATGATATAGGGGCACAACCAATTAGGTTCAAACTTTCTAGGCTTTCCTCATTCTGCTTGATTCTTCAGATTTTTTTCAGGACTAATTCATCAATGTCAAAGCTTCTAGGTTAGAATTTTTTATTATAGTTGCATCAAATGAAATTCTGGTATGCTTGTAGATGTGTCAAAGAATTCTATCTCTTTGAATCCAACAACTCTAGCTCATGTAGAAAGGATACATGATATTCTTCTTGATCAATCAAGCCTTGCATAGAGACTCACAAAGAGGGTAACTCGACCTCTATAGGAAGTATTGCCTTAGATCTATAGACAAGAGAATATGTGTGTCTCCAGTTTGGGTGTGCACACTAGTACGGTAGGCCCATAAAGCAAGATTGAGTTGTAGGTGTCAGTTGCGGCCAGCATCATTGACTATCTTCTTTATGATTTTTGGGATGATCTTATTAGATTCCTTAGCTTGGCCATTACCTTGAGGGTATTATGGAGTAGAAAAATGATGTTGGATATGAAATTTGTAACAAATTTCATGAAAATCTTATTTTTTGAAAGGGCGACCATTATCAGTGACGATGGAATGTGGAATACCCTAGTAGAAAATGATATAGTTCATGATGAACTTGGCTATCTTCTTTCTAGTAATATAAGTTAGGTGGATAGCTTCGATCCATTTTGTGAAATATTCAGTGGTGACAAGGATAAAATTATGTCCATTAGAAGAGGTGGGATGGATTTTTCTTATGAGGTCAAGTCCCCACTAAGAAAATGGCCAAGGAGAAGTAAGCAGTTGTAGTTCCTGAGCTAGTGCATGTATAAGATCTCCATGAATCTAACACTGGTGACATTTCTTCACAAAGTGATAAGCATCACATTCCATTGTAGGCCAATAATACCCCATTATCATGTGATTTTTAGCTAAGGTTGGACTAGTAGAGTGAGCTCCACATATACCATGGTATAGCTCTTGCAAGGTTGTTTGTGCTTCATTTGAGTCGAGACATCGAAGGAGGGTGCTATCTGGGCTACGATGATAAAGGGTATCTCTGATGATGGCATATTTGGATGCTTTTCAGATAAACATCTTTAGTTGGTTAGGGGACAAGTCAAGAGGGATACATTGGTGATACAAATAGGTGTAGATTTCTTTATACCAAGGAGATTGAAGACCAACAAGTTCACACAAAAGTTAAATTTTGGGGACATTGAATGCAAAGATCATTAGTTGTTCCACCAATAATTCATATTGTGAGGCATTATTGGGAATGTCGAAGAGAGATCCAATTGTAGCCATTGAATCAACTGCTTTGTTTTGGATTCTCGGTATCTATTCAAAATAAATATTATCAAAGTATAGTATGAAGTTTTCTACCATGCACTTGCAGGGCATCAATTTCTCATCCTTGGTGTCATAGTCATCATTAACTTATTTAATCACTAATTAAGAGTCACCATAGACTTATAAATCCTTAATTTTTCAATTTATTACAATTCATGGTCCTATTAATAATGCTTCATATTCATCCATGTTGTTTGTGCATGGGAGTGCTATCCAAAAATAACTTAGGAATAGAGTCTCCTTGAGGTGCGATAAATAAGATATCGTCTCCTAATCCATGACTTGTATAAGATCCATCAAAGTATAGCTTCCATGTTGTTGGTGTGTCTATGACAAGGATTGATTCATCTAGGAAATCAAATATCAAAGGATGATCTGCTTTTAATGGTGCATCTGCGTGTTGGTTAGATATTACTTGTCCCTTTATTTCTTTGCAGTCAACATACTCAATATCATATTCACTTAGAATCATAACCCATTTAGGTAGCCTTCCTATCAATGCTGCTTTGTTGAGAAGATATTTCAAAGGTTTAATTTTAGCAATCAACTTTGTCTTGTGATTTAGCATGTAGTGTTTCAATTTATATGATGTGAATACCACTACTAGGAATGCTCACTCGACAGGACTATATTTTAACCCATACCCAACTAACATGCAATTTATATAGTATATTTCCCTTTCCTTTCCATCATTGTCATTTTGTTCTAAAAGTGCTCCCAATGCTAATGTAGTAGTTGTCATGTCATATAGTATCAAATGTTTTTCATCAATTGGTGGCATAAGTATTGGTGGAGTCAATAAATATTTCTTGATTTCATAAAATTCTTCTTGATATTTATCATTCCAATTGAAGGGAATTACCTTTTCTTAATAGGTGTTGGAATGGACGGGTTTGGTATGCTAGTTGAGAAATGAACCTATAGATTGATTGTAGTCTTCCTTGTAATGTCCTTAATTGACTGATATTGGTTGGTGGTGGCATGTCTAAAATCACTTATACTTTGGTAGGATTGACTTCCATTCCTCTGCAAGAGACTATATATCCTAGGAGTTTGCTTGATTGGACCCCAAAAACACATTTATTTGGATTTAATCTGAGTTGATTTTTTCAAGTTGGGTGAAAATATTATTCAATACTTCCAAATTTCCACTTTGTTCTAGAGATTTGGAGATAAGTTCATCCACATAATCTTACATAAGGACATGCATATAGTCATGAAATATTTTAGTCATGGCTCTTTGATAGGTGGCACTGACATTTTTCAATCCAAATTTCTTGACATTCCAATAGAAAGTTACCCAGGTGCATGTGAAATTTTTCGTTGGTTGATATTTAGTGGTGATTCTTATCTGGTTGTAACCTAAGAATCCATCCATTAGTGATTGTATTTCATGCCCACCAGTTATATCTACTATGATGTCAATGTTTGGTAGAGGAAAATCATCTTTGGTAAAAGATTTATTGAGGTCTTGGAAATATGTACAAACTCTGATCTAACGATTTAGTTTTGTGATAGGAACTATATTTGATATCCATTATGCATAATCAATTGGGTGAATGAATTTTATGTCCAAGAGCTTCTTGAGTTCTACCTTGACATGGAGTGCGATCTGCGGGTGTATTTTTCTTAACTTTTGTTTGAATGGCTTAGAATTTGGTAGCAATGGTAAGTGATGTAGAACCAATTTGGGATCCAATTCAAGCATGTCAACATATGACCATGCAAAATTGGCTTTTCTTTCTAAAAATAATGCTATAAACTTAGTCTTTTCCTTAGTGGTAAAGGATGTTGCTATCTATATTATTCTGGAGTTATCAGATGTTCCAATGTTGACTTCCTTTGTTTCTTCTATAAGCAATGGAAATCTCTCTCAGTCTATGGGGAGAAAGTCCTATCATCCATCCTAAGTTTCCTCTGAGAGGTTTTTTCCTTCAAATACATCCTTTATTTTTACTTTTTTATGGTTAGTAGGTGCCTTTTATTTTTCACCTGAAGACCTACTACTTTCATTTTTACTTTTTTTCATTTTCACTTTTGCAACTAGAGGACATGACAACCTCACCAAAGTATGTAGCATAATTGAGTTCTATGGTAAAGCCAACTTTATAATCCCCACTTAGTATTTTGGCACAAAGTCCCATGAAATCAAAAATGGCTTCATTGTTCTTGAATGTGTCCAAACTTGGTGGTCCTTGTTGCTCTCAATCTATAAGTTGAGGGTAGACAAGAGGTAAGACACCATTTGTATTGTCAAGGGTCATTGTGTAGGAAGATAAGGTAAAGATGGAACTGGAGTCAGTAGGATCCTAGGAGGCTAGATCAATGGATTGCCAAAAATAGTGTTGGATCCATTCTCACTTAGTCAAATAAATTCTCAAACAATTATTTGATGGGTTTCATGAAGAATCAAGAGTAAGAATTTGGTCAAATTCCCCAAACAATTTATCTAGGTCCATGAAAGTGGAGGAGGATAGGGAATCCCATTCATATTCATTGGAATTGAAAACATAGTCCCAAGTTTCTTCATATGTATTGGTCTCATCTGAAGCACTAGCAACCACACTCGAAGGTGACCTGATACCTCAGATATTCCAACATTCCTTGTTTGTGTTACCAATTTTTTGGTACAGCTCAATTTTTGGAGCTGATTGAATATTGATATATTTGAAGGTGAAATACAGTTATTTCTACATGTGCTTAAGTGTTGTTTGTACTATATTATCATTCATCAAGTGACATTTATGCAAGTATTTTGAGATAACTGAGTTTCAAAAGTATTGCTTGAATTTTTACAAAATCAAATGGAGTATAGAACTGAGTATACAAATGATTAAGCATAACAGAATGATTTCATTTATTTCATGAAGTTATTCACATTACATGCATTCATTTGATTGCAAGAATAAAAATGACAGTACAAATTTTCATTTTGATGCATTTCTTTCAAAATGGAAATGAAAAAACAAATTTAAATATCCACACAAGCCATGGTTTTAGCCATTTCCATTCATTACAAGAAAGGAAATATACAACTCAAAGTGAAAAGAAAATAACATGGGTCATATCCGTCATTGCCTGAGTTGATCTTCTGTTGATGCCTCGTAGCTTGCTCCATTCTGCTTCCGCTCCTAAATGTACTTGCAAAATATTTAGAAGGGCATCAATTAAGATATCTGGATTTGAACTATACTACATGCCATACTAACAGAGATATATTTCAATCCTTGCAATGCATAGAACTAGCTAAAGTCAAGAACAGAAGCGTGAGCTGAAAAGGAAAACATCATCATCATATATTTTTTTTATGCTAACATCGTTTGTTTCCTTGTACAGGTATATGAAAATTCATGTAGTTGATTATCTTTTGAAGACCAAGCATGTGGAGAAAAATGGGCTCCCACAAGGGTAGAGCTCGGCATGCTACCCCTTTAAGTTACAAGTGGGATGAGAAGTAAAATACAATTTATCATGCTCTTCTAAGCTATCCAACTGAAGGAGTAATCAAATTTATCATGCATTCATAATAGTCAAATCAAAGCATGAAGTGAAAAATATAAATGGACAATAAACTTGAGGAACTTGTTTTGTCTAGAATGCATCATGTTTATTCTAGAAAGGTTTGATATTGCTGCCATAGTATTTTTTTCTGCTTTAAGACTGTTCACATTAAATGTTGTTTGATATTTTTTATGTTTTGGAGTATCAGTGTTCTATCTCATAAACAATGATAGTGAACATGCATAAATAATGCCTTATCAATTAAGCACTAATGAGCAATTAAAACATGGAAGTATTTGTAGAGTTTCAATATTACTTTATCTCATTAAGTGCTTAAGCTGGAATGCCTACTATTTTTTGGAGGCATACAAGTTGTGACATTGACATAGCAAGCATGAGGTGATTCACAAAGTACTAACTCATGGTTGAATGAAAGTATTGCATTAAATCAATTCAATGTATCAATCTATTATGTTTTAAGGAAATAATGTGCATAAAATAGATTTTACATAATAAAGCATAAAAATGCATGAAAAGTGCAAAGAGGAGGAATAGTGATATCATCTAATCAATGCATAAACAGTATAGGTGAGAAAAAAATCTTAGTTTCTTGTTTTATGTCTTGCCAAGGAGATCTTGCATAAAGTTCAAAATAGGAAAAGAGGACAACAT
Source organism: Sequoia sempervirens (assembly GCA_007258455.2). Classification (NCBI taxonomy): domain Eukaryota; kingdom Viridiplantae; phylum Streptophyta; class Pinopsida; order Cupressales; family Cupressaceae; genus Sequoia; species Sequoia sempervirens. The sequence continues at coordinate 989,457,434 of VDFB02281492.1, forward strand.
TTAAAGTGCAAGCTATAGTAACCAGAAATGTCTTGATAAAGAGGAACATAAAGCAAGAAGGAAACAGTGAGTGCATTTCCATGGAATGCTAATGCCGAACAACTATCATAGTTTTCAAGAGAACTGACCAAGAATTATCAATGAAGGAAAACATCATTGAGGGGTAAAATTTACAGAGATAAAAGATGCTTGTTCGGAGTCTTTGATGCTATAACTAAGGGGAGTATAGTGCACTATTTCATCTAATGTGGGACTATGGGGTTCAAGTTCATTAAGTAAATAGGTTATGCATAAAAAGTGATCAATAACAACGCTACAATGGCTGAAAACCAAAGGATTGCATAATAAGCAATTAGAACATATCAAAAATGGTGCATTTGAAATTAAGAATTTGTATGTTTTATCCATCAAGAAGGTTCAGAAAAACATGACAATGGCACTTGAAAAGTACCAACAAAAATATACATGAAGCCATGGAGATGGCTCTAGTTTAAAGTAAATATTGTGATTTCATTTGAGACTACAACAAAGTATGAATGTATTTATGCTACAACAATGCCAATGACCAGGTAGGTTTGTTTTGCAAATGAATGCAAATATATGGAGATGAGAACTAAAATGCAGAATACAATCAAAGGTCCACAATTTTGAGCTTTAGCTCTCAGAATAAAGTGAACCCATATAAGGGTTTCAATAAAATACTCAAATTTCTTCATATCACAGTGGACCCATGCTGGGTTTTCAAAAGAGGATAGAAATGAACAATTTTCTTCAAAATACTAAATACCTATGTTGGGTTTTTGCATTCGGAACAAAAATAAGTGAGTTCCTTTTAGAATAAAGTGAACCCACATGGGGTTTTTATTAAAAATATAGATTTACCATGGTTTCCAGCATATCCATGAGAGGGCTTGATTTTAAAATGTAGATTTATCATTTTACAGAATACCCACATGGGGTTTTCTACATAAACAATAAAATAAACATTAGTTCTTCAAGATACCAAATACCCACATTGAGTTTTTGTTTCAAGAATACAAAGGAGTGAAATGCCTCTCATAGGTCGAGCCGAGAAAGTAACAAAAAATCACTTGGTGCATGAGTGGCCGCAGCCAAGGAGAGGATTTTTCAGTTTCAAATTTTCATTAATGAAATGGAAAGCTTTAAGTATCCATGCTAGACCTCATATCTAAAGAAAAACAATTGAAATTATGCAAATTTTATGACAAAAATGTATTGAAAGCATACAAGCATGGCATGGCATGTATGTGGCCATGAGTTATAAATGAAAGTGACATTTTTGTAAAGATATAAAGCTTTCTTAAGTTTCTATTTTGTAGAAAGGATGCTAAGAAATAATGCCAAGGAAAAGTAATGGAACAATAGCTTACCATGCACATAGTAGAGGAGTGAAATGGAATGACTAGCTCTTAAGAGCCCTCAAAAACAAAGCTCGAACTCTCCCAATGGTGGTCGAGAACATGAAAGAAAAGAAAAGGGAGATATAGAGCTAGAATGCATTAAAATAGGAATGAGTGGTCATGGCCTCAAGGCCAGAAAATAGCTAGAAATGAAGCAAGGAGTCACATGAAGCTAAAAAAGGGATTGAAATATGCTTACCCTCAAGAAAAATGAAGAAATCAACAGTAGCAGCAATGGAGGAGGCTCAAAATCCCTTCAGGTCACTCAAACCCTAGCTCGTGATGGCGGTGCCTAGGCAGAGCCAATTTTCCCAACCTCAAAGAATGCCAAATGAAATGAAGGATGTCAGTTTTGTTGTTAGGGTTTCTTACCCTAAGTCGGCCAAGGATAATCCTTTCCTTAGGTTTTTAATATTTGCAATGCCAAGTGAAATACCATGAGGCCAATTCCTCATATTTTACAATAGTATTCCTTAGGTCTCAATGTGCATGGTGTTCAATGCCTTGGCCTTTGGAATATGTTAAGGCGTAAACAATATAGGGTGGCGGGTTTAGGTTTCCCTATCACATTAAAACTAAGGAATTTTTAATTTATGCCTTGTTTATATATCCCTTGGCCATAGTTTTATTTGCATGAATACATATGCCTTAGATTATATTTTTATTGATTTTAAAGAAATCAATTTAAATATTCATGCCTTTATTATTTGTTTTTAATATATTTTTTAGAAATCAATTATAGATTGGGGAATTGTTTTCAAAAGGAGATAATATCCATTATTTTTATGATTTTTTCTAAGGAAATCAAATATTGTAAAAGGGCTTAAGTTATAATTTTGCAAAATATTTTCAAAAAATATTTAATTGCAAAAATAGGTCAAATGAAGAGAATATAAAATTTGCAAGCCATGTAAAGCAAGAATAAAGCAATATCTTCTAAATTGTTTTAATTCTTTGCTATTTTTAGTAGATTTGTGAGTGTTCTTTCCTTGGTCGAATTTCAACTTCTTGATGCAGAGATAAGGTGCTTTATTTTCTTTAAAAGTAGATTTGACCTATTTTGAGAAGCTTTTCAGTATGTACATGGAAAAAGTGTGTTTTTTTCATTTTTATGTGAACTTTTTGGGCAAGTTTTGATACCTTTTTTAGAGCTTTCTTCTTGAGCTCTTATTAGGGTTTTAGTGATATATCTTGAAGAAAACTTAGTGTTTTGGGGGTTCAGATTCTAGTTTCTTACTCTTACACATTTTTGAGCTTGTAAACTTCTTTGTACTTAGTTTTAGATTTTGGGATACTCCTTCAGTTTAATAATGTAGCTTTCCTATTTCTCAATTTTGTGTCTATTTTGTAGTTTTAGTTTGATGTTATATTGTGATTTATGTTTACAGAATCCTTGTTATGTCCTAAGATTGCAATTCTTGATGCAAAAAGTTCAAAGATACAAGTTACATGGTGTATTTAATTTTGAATCTTCATGCAAAATATTTATGTGTTAGGTGTTCATGAGAGATTGTGAAATATTGTTGTTTATTGAAAGTTGTTTGTTGGAAAAAAATCAAAGTAATAATTTACTTACCATTAGATTCTGAAAATAATTTTAAGCCATAGGTTTTCATTTCAGTCATATTCTCTATCCTTTTTCCTAGAAAATCACTTACAATAGGATCCATCATTCGAAGAACCAACTCACTCTAGAGATTATGTTTTCACATAGATCACTCACATCTGAAAAGAGTTTCCATGTTTCAGCAAATAGTCTAATTTTTTGCAAATCTGACAAAGGGTGCATATCTGATTGTTAACAGTTTTTGGCACGCTTAGTGGGTCTCTGAAAATCAATTTCAGAGAGGTTTGAATATTTTTAAAGTTGTTTGGTGTATGCAGCAAGTTATTCAGCCTTTTGGAGGCTCATTTCAATATACTTGGTGACTTTGATTCTAATTTTTTATGCAGACTTAGTGCACCCTACACATGAGAAAAGTACAAACTATATCAAGTTCCCCACCTTTCGAATGCAGACAATTGTCCCCACCACAAAGAAGAGGAATAAAAGTATAGAGGTTGTTTGAAACATCTATGAAGTCAAAATCAACACCTCTTGTTTTCAGCTCTTTGGTTTTATCGCCAGGAATACTAGTTCCAACATCACAAGCACTGCCAATGGCATCATCTAGACAACACTCGTTTGTACCTTTTAATGGAGGTAGTCCATTAGACATTTCTCAACATGATGACATCCCAGTTGTAGCCCTTAGAAGCCTATCATACTTCACCGGGGAGGATCACACAACACCGGTTGAACATATTCATGATGTGGCTACCTTATGCTTAGTTCACAACATCACTCAAGAGAACGTTGTGTTAAGACTCTTGGCTACATCACTCAAGGGGAAATTATTACAATGGTTTAGAAGTCTCACAACCAACTCAATTGTGACATGGGATGCATTAGGTAATGCCATGTATCAATATTTTGTTGATAAATTAGATAACATGTCCTTGTTAGAGCAATTGAGCACCATTCAAAGGGTGCCACATGAGCACTTGGTTGATTTCAACTATAGATTTTAGAGAACACGGGACAAAATTCCTACAATGGTAAAACCTTTACCAACTCATGCTTTTCTATTTTACTTAAAAGCTTTAAATAGTAAGATTTCGGCCATGACCCAATCTATGGGTGGGCATACACTCCCTAACGCTTATGAGATCACCATTAGAGCCGAGAATTGTCTCATCCAAGTTAGAGATATAACCCCTTGACCTCCTATGCCTTTGTTTCCTAAAATACAACCACCTACCCCTATTGCTTTACCTCCCTTAGTTGTTGTCCCGCCTATTCTAGCAATAGGTTATCATAGCACAACCCAAGAGATTGTTGCTCCAACCCAAAACCAAGAATCTCAAGAGATTAAAAGTATACTTAAGACCTTCGGGAATGATCTTGTGAGCATTAAAAAGCAAGTTAGTCATGAACATAAGCCTTATTAGGCCACTTATCAGTAGAACCAGCCTAATATGCCTTCCTTTCAGAATGATTATCAAGGCCAAAGGAAGATTTTTAACCCAAGACCATTCTAGCCATATAACCCAAACACAACCAGTTCGTCAAAGGAAATTGTACCACAAAATAATATCGCCTAGGATTGCAATTGGTGTTATCCATGCAATTAGCCCCATAACCAATCAACATGTGCTAACGACATGAGAAATCAAGCCTTAATGGTCAAAAATAGTTATGCTAGTTCAAAAAATGTTGTGGATCAAAATTAGGAATAGCAAGATAACCTTGAAGTTGCCTTGCCAAATAGGTAGAGTTCTAAATTTTGTGGCGTGAATGGCCAAGATCACCAAAATTCTCCTATTTCAGCTAATACCAGATAAAAAAAGAGAGCTATGGATTTGGGGCAACAAGTTGGAAATTCACAGTAGTAACCTACAAAGGATACGCAGCCCATTACTTCATCAAATGTTAATGATGCAGCACAGCCTAAAGTGTTTATTCTGTAAAGAGGACAAGAAATACTTGGAAAGGAGCAATTAAAGATACATTTGCAGCCTTTATAGAAGCAAAATGATGTTGTCACAAAAAATTAGCAGAAGGTAAATCCCATTTCTTTCAATATTGTTGAACACCTCAGAAAAGCTACTATCAGCATGCCTGCAATAGATGCTTTGCACATCCCTGGTCAGAAATTTTTTTTGCAAGATGCGTTAGTTGAGTTGTCTATTTTTTATGATACTAATCAAGGATTTTCTAAAGTTGTGCTTGCAAATGATATGGAGGTTAAAAATGAATAGGAGAATAAAGAGGTAAAGCCTCCCTCATTTTATTTAAGTCTGATTATTGGCGATAAGATTGTTCATAATTGTATGGTTGATTTTGGTGCGAGTAGTTTAGTCATTCCTAATATTTTAGCCAATAAGCTAGGTCTTTTTTATGAGCCTAATGCCTAGAAGGGCATAGTTTAGTTAGATGGCTCTATTGTTAAAACTGTTGGTATAATCAAGAACTTGGCACTTACCTTGCATGCATCCCCAAGTTTTTCTATTAATCAAGATATACATGTTATCGATTTACCACCGCACTTGACCATTTGTCTCTTGAGGGATTTTATAGCCAAGCTGGGTGGGTTTTTGTCATCTAATTGGTCTCATCTATTTTTTAGAACAAGGTATGGTACGAAAGTGAATATAAAGTCTAAGCCTCTAGCCAAAGACCATATCGAACCATATTCCCTGAATCCTATAAATGCTAACCTCTACGCTACCCTTGTATTGGAAGAAAAAACCATGACCTTAGACTACAACACCCCTATAGAAAATATGAATCTAGATGAATGGGAAGCTGAAGATCACAAGCTTGATCCTTTTTAGCACATAGATGAGATAGGCTTAGCATTCTATATGATTCACGAACTTGGTTTTGATATGCCTAATCTTTGCAAAGAGGATGAATAGTCTACAAAAGAAAAAGATAAGCTTTGGAATCTTTACTTAGATGGTTTGAGAAGTAGTATAGCTGTCGAAGGAGGAGCTATGTTGATTTCACTAGAGGGAGATAAATATTTTTCATCTTGTAGATTTTCTTTCAGCTATTCACACAATATAGTTGAATACGAAGCGTTAGTGCATGGCCTAGAATGGGCTCGGAAGAGAGTTATCAAATGCTTGCAAGTTTATGGTGATTCAGAAATATGAATGCTACAAAAAATGACTTTCTGAAGAAATATAAGCATCATGTATGGGATTTAATGGAAGATTTTGATGCTTTTAATATTGTTTTAGTTCCTAGAAATGAAAATAAGAAGGCAGATAGGCTTGCTACCATAGGAGCCCAGTTTGATATTCCAAATGAAATTCACAAAGTAGAGGAAAATCAGTATGTAAAAATAGTGTTCAGACCTTCTGTGCATGACAATAATGTGAGTTGGTAGGTTTTTGACAGCGATTACCAAATTGTAAAATTTTTAATTGTTGAAGTTGAGTTCACAGATGGAAACCAACAAAAGTGGTAGCAGCAGTATGATAACCAGATTGTGCAATTGAAGACAAACAAGCTTCCAAAAGGTTTGGTGACCTTGGAATCTGTGTTCAACTTTGATGACCAAGTGCAAAAAGACAAGTGCAACCTACCTATTAAAGAAGAACACTATGAGGCAATTGAAATCTTCAAAGGAAAGCTTCTCAAGCTAGGAAAGTTATGTAATAAAGAAGGAAATCAAGCATTTATTCTATTATGTCAAAAATTTAGTGATATTTTTTCTTGGGAGTACAAGTATTTGAAATTTTTTGACACAGAACTAGCCCAACATACTATCAAACTAGAGCCTGATGCAAAACCAGTAAGGAAAAAATAGAGACCTCTTAATCCAAAATTAGAACACGTTATGAAGGCTAAGCTAAATAAGTTAGTTGAGAGTGGTATTATTTTTCCTATCAAGCATACTTCTTGGGTGTCAAACTTAGTTCCAATTAGGAAGAAAAGTGGTGAAATCAGATTGTGGGTCGATTTCCGAGATTTAAATAAAGCATCACTGGAAAATCACTACCCACTCCCTTCTGTGGAGAAAATAATGCAGGTAGTTTCTGGTTCTGACAGAGTTTCTTTACTAGATGGTTACTCAGGTTACAACTAGATTCTGGTAAAACAAGAGGATCAGTTCAAAATAGCATTCACAACTAAGTGGGGCATGATAGCCTACAAAAAGATGTCTTTCATCTTATCCAGCACTAGAGCAACTTTTTAGCGAGCGATGGACATGGCCTTTCATGGCCTTATAGACAAGCTCATTCTAGTATATTTAGATAACATTACTATATTTTTTGGAAATACTAATAAGCATCTTGATCATTTAGAGAAGATTTTTCAGAGATGCAGAGAATTTGGAGTGTCTCTCAATTCGAAGAAGTGTATATTTTTTGTACACGAAAGTAAACTCCTTAGACACATTGTTTCAAAGCAAGGTATTTCCGTAGACTCTGAAAGAGTCTCTAAAATTCTTGAATTACCATTACCAGCTCACAAGAAAGGCTTGCAAAGCTTTCTTGGAAGAATAAATTTTGTGAGGAGGTTAATACCAAATATTGCAGGCTTGCTGCAACCTCTCATTTTTATGCTTAAAAATAATAGGCCTTTCAGTTGGACCAAAGAAGGTAGAAGAGGATTTGAGAAAATCAAAGAAGCCCTTGCAGCTACCCCTATCCTCAGTAATCCAAAGTATGACAAAAATTTCATTCTTTATGCATTTGGAGGAGTTGATACTATTTCTGCCATAGTTTGCCAACAAAACAATGAAGGTTTGGAGCAACTTGTGGCATTTTTCGGCCAGGTGTTACATGATTATGAGGTGAAGTACCCTTTTGTTGAGAAGATTGTTTTTTATGTTGTAAGAAGCCTAAAAAAATTTAGGCATATGTTGTCAAATAGCAAAATTCACTTGTTAGTTGCTCACTCGACTGTTAAAATTTTCTTACTTAACCATGAAATTAATGATAAGCATGTTGGTTGGATAACCAAAGTGATGGAGTTTTATGTTGACATTAAGATAAAAAAGCGTGTCAGAGGCAAGGGTTTGTGTGAACAGATTGCAAGAAATGAAGACAACAGCTTAGAAGAAGCTGAAAATGTTGATAGAGTGCTAAACAATGATGATGTAGTTGTTGTTCTAGTTTCTTCTACTACTTGGTTGCAGCAAATGATGCACTATTTACAAACTGGAGAGTGTCTCGAAGGTTTAGAAAAAGAAAAAATAAGGTATTACATATTACAAGCTATTCATTTTGTAATTATTGATGACATTCTTTATAGAATATACTTTCAAGGTGTTTTGTTAAGGTGCATTCAGCCTAATCAAGTCGATAAGCTTTTAGTAGAATTTCATGATGGGCTTTTAGGAGGCCACTTTTCTGCAAGAACAACAACCCTGAAAATTATGTGGGCTGGTTATTACTGGTCAGATTTGTTTAAATCACTAGAGAGGTGTTGTCTATCCCAGTTAATGGGATCCACCTCAAGGATTGCCTCTAAGATAAGTTCTATCTTGTAAATAAGTAGAGTAGTTGTTGCAAATATGTGTGTTACATACATACATTTCTTTTCAGTAGTTTTCTTTCCCTAAGCATTGTTGCACATGTTCTATTGGCCATCAGGGCCTCTTAGTTTGCTTTTTGCATTGTTTCATTTTGTTCTATTGCTTTTTGGAGTGTTGTTCAAAGTTCTAAGTTCCATGGGGGACATATTTCACTCCACCCCCATTGGAGTTTCAAAGGCAACTGATCTAATGCTTAGCTGGCAAGCATTCAATGAAAATTGCCAAAATGTTATCAATTTTTTGCTATAGCTCAATTGGTAGAGTTGATTGAATATTTTTCTATTTGAAGGTGAAATATAATTATTTATGCATGTGCTTAAGTGTTTTTTACACTATATTATCATTCATCAAGTGACATTTATGCAAGTGTTTTGAGATTTTTGAGTATTAGAAGTATTGCTCGATTTTTTACAAAATCAAATGGAATACCAAATAGAGTATACAAATTATTGAGCATAACATAATGCTTTCATTTATTTCATGAAGATATTCACATTACATGTGTTCATTTGATTGCAAGAATACAAATGAAAATACAACTTTGCATGTCGATGCATTTCTTTAAGAATGGAAATGAAAGAACAAATTTAAATATCCACACAAGCCATGGTTTTAGCCGTTTAAATTCATTACAAGAAAGGAAATATACAACTGAAAGTAAAAGAAAATAACATGGGACATATCCGTCATTTCCTAAGTTGATCTTTTGTTGATTCCTTTTAGCTTGCTCCATTCTACTTCTACTCTTGATTGTACTTGCAAAAGATTGAGAAGGGTGTCAATTAAGAGCTCGGGATATGAACTATATTACATGCAATACTAACAAAGATATATTTCAATCCTTGCAATGCATAGAACCAACTAAAGGAAAGAATGAAAGCATGAGCTGAAAAGGAAAAAATCATCATCATATATTCTTTTTATCCTAACATCATTTGTTTCCTTGTGCAGGTATAGGAAAAGTCATGTAGTTGATTATTTTTTTAAGACCAAGCATGTGGAGAAAAATGCGCTCCCACAAGAGTAGAGCTTGACATGTTACCCCTTTAAGTTATAAGTGGGTTGAGAAGAAACAAACAATTTATCATGCTCTTTTGAGTTATCCAACTAAAGGAGTAATCAAATTTATCATGCATTCATAATAGTCAAATCAAAGCATGTATTAAAAATTATAAGTGGACAATAAACTTGAGGAGCTTCTTTTAGGTGGAATCCATCATGTTTATTCTCGAAAGATTTGATATTACTGCCATAGTATTCTTTTTCTACTTTAAGACTGTTCACATTAAATGTTTTTGCATATTTTTTCTGTTTTTGGGTAGCAGTGTTCTATCTCATAAAGAATGATAGTGAACAGGCATACATAATGCCTTATCAATTAAGCACTAATGAGCAATTAAAACATGGAAGCATTTGCAGAGTTTTAGTATTACTTTATCTCATTAAGTGCTTAAGCTGGAATTCCTATTGTTTTCTGGAGGCATGCAAGTTGTGACATGAACATAATAAGCATCAAGTGATTGCATTAAATCAAGTCAATGTATCAATCTAGAATGTTTTAAGGAAAGCAAGTGCATAAAATAGTTTTTACATAATGCGGCATAAAAATGCATGAAGAGTGCAAAGAGGAGGAACAATGATATCATCTAATCAATGCATAAATAGTACAGGTGAGAAACAATTCTTAGTTTCTTGTTTTATGTCTTGCAAAGGAGATCTTACATAAAGTTCAAAACAAGAAAAGAGGACAACATTTAAAGTGCAAGGTACAATAACTAGAAGTGTCTTGATAAAGAGGAACATAAAGCAAGAAGGCAGTAGTGAGTGCATTTCCATGGAGTGCTAATGCCAAACAACTATCATAGTTGTCAAGAGAACTGATCAAGAATTATCAATCAAGGACAACATCATTGAGGGGTAAAATTTGCATAGACAAAGATGCTTGTTTGGAGTCTCTAATGCTATAACTAAGGGCAGTACAGTGCACTGTTACATATAATGTGGGACTATGGGGTTCAAGTGCATTAAGTAAATATGTTATGCATCAAAAGTGATTGATAACAACACTGCAATGGCTGAAAGCCAAAGGATTGCATAATAGGAATCAAAACATATGAAAAATGGTGCATTTGAAATTAAGTCTTTGTATCTTTTATCCATCAAGAAGGTTTAGAATAGCATGAAAATGGCACCTAAAAAGTACAAACAAAAAGATACATGAAGGCATGTAGATGGCTCTAGTTTAAAGTAAACACTGCGATTTCATTTTAGACTACAACAAAGTAAGAATGTATTGACCAAGCAGGTTTTTTTTCAAATGAATGCAAATATATGGATATCCCAACTAAAATGTAGAATACAATCAAAGGTGCACAATTTCGAGCTTTAGCTCTTAGAATAAAGTGAACCCATATGAGGGTTTCAATCAAATACTCATATTTCTTCATATCACGGTGGACCCATGTTGGGTTTTCAATAGAGCATAGAAATGAATAATTTTGTTCAAAATACTGAGTACCCATGTTGGGTTTTTGTATTAGGAACAAAAATAAGTGAATTCCTTTTAGAATAAAGTTAACCCACATTGGGATTTTTATTAAAAATACAGATTTACCATGGTTTCCAGCATACCCATGAGAGGGTTTGATTTTAAAATAAAGATTTATCATTTTACAGAATACCCACATGGGCTTTTCTACAAAAACAACAAATTAAACATTATTCCTTCAAGATACAGAATTCCCACATTGAGTTTTTGTTTCAAGAATACAAAGGAATTAAATGCCTCTCATGAGTCGAGCCTAGAAAGTAACAAAAACCCACTTGGTACATGAGTGGCCGAAGCCAAGGAGAAGAGTTTTTAGTTTCAAATTTTCAATAGTGAAATGGAAAGCTTTAACTACGCATGCTAGACCTCAAATCTGTAGAAAAACAATGGAAATTATGCAATGTTTCTGAACAAAATGTATTAAAAGCATACAAGCATGGCACAACCTGTATGTGGCCATGAGTTATAAATGAAAGTGACATTTTTTCATAGATATAAAGCTTTCTTAAGTTTCTATTTTATAGAAAGGATGCTAAGAAATAATTCCAAGGAAAATTTATGGAACAATAGGTTACCATGTATGTAGTAGAGTAGTGAGATGGCAAGGCTAGCTCTTAAGAGCCCTCAACCACAAAGCTCAGACTCTCCCAATGGCGACCGAGAACATAGAAGAAAAAAAAAAGGGAGATACAAACCCATAATACATTAAAACAGGCATGAGTGGCCACAGCCTCAAGGCCAGAAAATAGCTAAAAAATGAAGAAAGGAGTTACAAGAAGCTAAAAAAGGGATTGAAATATGCTTACCTTCAAGAAAAATGAAGAAATCGGCAATACCAGCAAAGGAGGAGGCTCAAAATCCCTTGGAGTCACTCAAACCCTAGCTCGTGATGGCAACACCCAGGTAGAGCCATTTTTCCCATCCTCAAAGGATGCCAAATGAAATGAAGGATGTTGATTTTGTTGTTAGAGTTTCTTACCCTAAGTCGACCAAGGATAATCCTTTCCTTATGTTTTTAATATTTTAAATACCAAGCAAAATGCCATGAGGAAAATTCCCCATATTTTTTAGTAGTACTTCTTAAGTCTCCAATGTGCATGGTGTTCGATGCCTTGGCCTTTGGAATATGTTAAGGCCTAAACAATATAGGGTGGCAGGTTTAGGTTTCCCTTATCCCATTAAAACTAAGGAATTTTTAATTTATGCCTTGTTTATATATACCTTGGCCATAATTTTATTTGCATTAATATGTATTGCTTAGATTATATTTTTATTGATTTTAAAGAAATCAATTTAAATATTCATGCCTTTATTATTTATTTTTAATCAATTTTTTAGAAATCAATTATAGATTGGGGATTTTTTTTCAAAAGGAGATAATATCCATTATTCTTATGATTTTTTCTAAGAAAATAAAATATTGTAAAAGGGATTAAGTTATAATTTTGTAAAATATTTTCAAAAAATCTTTAATTGCAAAAATAGGTGAAATAGAGAGAATATAAAATCTGCAAGCCATGTAAAGGAAGAATAAAGCAATATCTTCTAAATTGTTTTAATTCTTTGCTATTTTTAGCAGATTTGTGAGCAGTCTTTCGTTGGTCGAATTTGAACTTCTTGATTGAGAGATAAGGTGTTTTATTTGCTTTAAAAGCATATTTGACCTATTTTGAGAAGCTTTTCAGTATGTACATGAAAAAAGTGTGTTTTTTCCCTTTTTATGCAAACTTTTTGGGCAGATTTTTATACCTTTCCTAGAGCTTTCTTCTTGAGCTCAGATTAAGGTTTTAGTGATATATTTTGAAGAAAACTTAGCTTTTTGGGTTAAAATTCTAGTTTCTTGCTCTTACACATTTTTGAGCTTGTAAACTTCTTTGTACTTAGTTTTAGATTTTGGCATACTCCTTCAGTTCAATAAAGTAGCCTTCCTATTTCTCAATTTTGTGTCTATTTTGCAATTTTAGTTTGATGTTATATTATGATTTATGTTTACAGAATCCTTGTTATGTTTTAAAATTGTAATTCCTTATGCAGAAACTTCAAAAATATAGGTTGCATGTTGTATTTAATTTCAAATCTTCATGAAAATTATTTATGTGTTAGGTGTTCATGAGAGATTGTGAAATATTGTTGTTTACTGAAAGTTGTTTGTGGGAAAAAAACCAAAGTCATCATTGTCACCATTAAATTTTGAAAATCATTTTAAGCCATATGTTTTCATTTCAGTCATATTCTCTATCATTTTTCCTAGAAAATCACTTAGAATAGGATCCATCATTCCGAGAACCAACTCACTCTAGCGATTTTGTTTTCACATAGATAACCCACATCTGAAAAGAGTTTCCATGTTTCAACAGATAGTCTGATTTTTTGCAAATTTGACAAAGGGTGTATATCTGATTTTTAATAGGTTGTTTAGACCAAGGCCACTATTTCTTTCATATCCATGTTGTTTCATTATTTGGAACCCCTTTGGATACTATTCATTTGGCAATTTCTTAGTTTCAATTTCCACTTCTTTGTACAACCGTGTAAGAATGTGGTCATCTAGAGATTCTTTAGAAATTTCCCCCCATCTAGTGAAGGTGGTAGGATGATTTTGGATGACAACTTTAGGTTGCATGGGATGTGGTTTACCATATGACTTTGTTGATTTTGGTAATTTTTTGATGAAAAAGAGACTCTTCATATCATATTCTCAACATCCTTTGTCTTGGATATGGATTTTGGGCATGGAAGGTGTAATGAATAAGTTGGATGATTTGACAAGTGAATATGTTTCAATGTAGTGGCATGGAGGGGTAGATGAACTGGAAGGTGATGCCTCTCGATTGATGGTCACTTTATGCTCAATAGTTCCTTTAAGGTTGGAACAATATTGGAAAGTATTAGGGTCACCTGGAATGGTGATTTCAGTTTCATTATGTGGGAACTTGAGGAATTGATGGTAGGTGGATGGAATATCCCTCATGGCATGAATCCATGGGTGGCCAAGGAGGAGATTGTAATGTAAATCCAGATCCCAGACATGAAATATTGTGTCTTGTATTACTAGGCCAACTCTCACTGGGAGTGAAATTATGCCTTTAGAAGATTGTTTGGCATCATCATAAGCTTTGATGATGATTTTCTTGGTTTGGTCAATACAATTCTCAGAGTATCCCAATGCTCTCACCAATTTTATTGAGAAAATATTTAGGCCTTCTCCACCATCTACTAGGGCTCATATGATATTATGGGTATTAATCCATACTTATAGGTATAGAGGTTTGTTATGGTCAAATTTTGGTGCTGAAAATCTTGTTCAAAGAAGGTGATGTGGTGTGGCATGGCTAGGTATCCAACCATGGCTTGAAATTCATTAACATCTAGGTTTGTACATACGAAGGCTTCTTGCAAGGCTTTAAATGAAGGATTTATCTATGTTGTGGTGAGATGCAATGGAGTTCCAAAATACAAATGTGCACAAGAGTTTCCCTAGTTGCTCTAGGAGGATATAATGACCTTTTGGTTGAGGATTTGTGGATGGACCTAGAATAGTTATCTTGGTTTTGCTGGTGGAAATAGCACAATCTAATTTTGGATTGTTTATGGTGATAGTGGTAATGCAATCATCAAAGGGCATCACATTAAGGATGATAGTGATGTAATCATGTTTGGCAGCTGCATAATTGGCATTGTTATTCCTTAAAATAGAGGATTTTCCTTTATCATGGTCTTGAAAAGGGGTCTTGAATATGGTTTGATCAACATTGTTTTTTCCTTGTGAATTATCAATAGAAATGGTTTGATCCTCAATAGGGTCTTGAATGATTTTTTTGAGTGTCCAACACCTATATGCTTTGTGTCCTTTTGTATAGTGGTATTCATAGTATTCATCATCTTTGCACCAATCAAGTTTGATCAAGGAAGGTTCATAATTCTTTGTGTTTGGTAGTGTGATGACATTAGATTGAAATTCATTTGAGGATTAATTCAATAGGTTCACCCAAGGGGGTGTATGTTCTCTTGAGATAGGGAGGACCTCTTCTTTGTTGGTTTTCTTTGACAACGTTTAGCATTTGGTTTTGACTTTTTTTTGGGTATTCGGCATCTTGGATGTGTTTGATGGGGAAGGAAATTTAAGTTGAATGATTGGTACTTTGATTATCAACTTGGTATCAACAACTCCATCATTTGTGATATTTTTGTTTCATGGTTAGTATTTTCTTTTTTCATTGTTGGGTTTTGGATTTTCTTTTTTTATCTTGACTTGTCCTCTTGTAATAAGACCTTTCTCAATAAGGAAACCATTTTCAAGAATCTCTTGAAAGGTTGTGCAACAATGGATTTGAATTCAACTCATCAACTCTCCATTAAGGTTTTATACAAACATGGTGACAAGTTTTTTTAGGAATGTGACAAGGGAAATTTCTAACCAATATTCACCATCTCTAGTAGAATGAGGTAAGTGATTCCCATTCTTCTTGTTTGGTTGTGCTCAATGTTACAAGGGGGACATCATTTTTAATGTTGAAGGAAAAATGATTGATGAATTTTTTGACTAGTTCGCCCCATGTTTTGATTCCTTGTGGAAGATGTGAGAACCGATCTAAGGTTTCCCATGTGAGACTTCATGAGAATAACCTCATAAAATAGGGAGGGTCGTAGGAAACTTCCATACATGATGTTTTGAATTCATGTATGTGTTCTATTCGATCCCTTGTCCCCTTATATTTAGGAAAAGTTAATGTGGTGAAATGTGGGGGAAAGGGTGGCATGTATAGATTTTGATCAAATGGAAAAAGGAACAACTCCTCCATGGAGTATGTCTTCTTGTTGGTTCCAAATTTCATGTTGGTCATTCATTGTTCAAGGTTCTTCCTATGTTGTATCAAATAGTCTACAAGAGATGGTGTCATATTGTTTTGATGAGATGTCATAGTGTTGGCATTAGGGTCGTATGCTGGATTTGGATTTAGATTGATGTTTTGTGATATGAAACCTTGATTTTCATATGGGTGTTGGTTGTTTTGATTTGGAATGAAATTGGTGGTTAGATTTGTTCCAAGGGTGAGGTTTGTATTTGGTATGGTACTTTGGAATTGTGGTATGGACCCTTGATTCATGTTTTGGTTTTGGAAATTGAATCATTGATTTGCAAGTTAGGGTATAGAAACTTGATTTACATTTTGATATCAAGGTGTAGGCCCTTGATTGATGTTTTGATGTGGAGGAATGTTCCAATGGTTGATATTTTGACATGAAGGAATGGTCCCTTGATTGACATTTTGAAGTGGGGGCATTGGTCCTTGAGTAGAGTTTTGGAATGATGGAAGGGATCCTTGATTTTCATTTTGAAGTGATAGAATGGACCCTTGATTGGTATTATGGAATGATGTAGTAGACCCTTGAATGTGGTTTTTTATTTGGGGCCTTTCATGATATAATGCACACCTTTATATGGTTATTTGGTGGAGGTTGATTTAATGAAGATGTACTTTGGAATTGGAATGAAGACCCTTAGTTTGTGTTTTGGGATATGGGTATAGAACCTTGGTTTTCATTTTGGGTCAAAGGTGTGTGACCTTGGTTTAGATTTTGGATCAAAGCTATAGGACCTTGTGATGTGGACCCTTGATTTGTGCTTTGAAAGAGAGGATTCGTGAAAATTTTACCCATGTGTTGGAGGAACTACCAAATGTGAAAGTTTGACCTTGTGTAGTGGTATGGGTTGGGATGCTTGGAATGTGTGTTGTGGTGGTAGTAGCCATGTGTGTAGTCCCAAGGGTTATTTTGGTAATTTGTTGTGATGAGGGAATGCTAAATGGATTTTCAATTTCTTGTTCTATGATCGTTGATACGTCAAAACCTTGAGGTAACTTGTGACCTTGTTTTGCTAATGCATAGAAAAAATTGTTTGGATTGGCACCAAAAAGTTGGTCAACTATAGTCAAAACTCTAGGATCTTGATAAGACCTTTCAATCTCTTGAGAGGTCAATCTCTTGTTGAATTTTTCAAGGTTTAGGTCTTCCCAAGGGTCACTTTCTTCTCTTTGTGATGTGTTGCTACAAGGTGTAGATTGATTTGAATCCATGACATTGTTAGGAAAGGGGTTGCTTAGGAAATCCATGTCCTTTCATTTGTCTTGTGAACTCATTTCAACTATGTGAGACTTTTGCAAGTTGAAAGGAAATGCAAGATGATGATGAACTAAACTATGTTTTTGGATTTTCTTGATATAAGGATAAATGAGGCTAGTGCAAGATGAGGATGAGCCTAATATATACTGAAGGATACTAATTATTAAGAATGATGATGAGGTAACTAAATGGTGCTAATTGAGGATTAAGGTAATAATGCAACTAAGGTTGAAACTATGTTTAAATTGTATTTTTTGGGTATGCAAGGATAATGAGACTAATGGATGAAAAATTTATATGACGCTAAGGTAAAGATGAAATGTTTGGGATAAGGATGTAATCTAAATGCAAAGGAATCTTGAACAGAGGATGGAAATGAGGCTAATGTGAACTCAAGGAAGAAATTATAAGTGTCATTAACCATTCAAGGAGATGATTTTGACAAGGTTTGAGCTAAGGCTATGAAAAAATCTTAAGACTTAAACATGATAAATGTGATAATGACAACATTTTGATAGTATGGAGGATAATAGTCAATGAAAAATAGAGTTTGTGACCAAGAATTTTCTAAAAGCTCAAAGGTGTTCCTATGTGCAAAATCTAAAAGTGTTAATGCAACCTAAGGATCAAGGTTTGGTTAATGCAATGCAAAGGATGGATAGAGGTAAACTTTAATGCAATGTATTCCTAATGGTAATGCTAGAATGAGGTGATGAAACTTGCAGGTCTCTAGTTTATCAGATAGAGGTCACTATGGATTTGTTTTGATCATATTTTGGGCATAGATTTTGGGAAATTTTGTTCAGTAGAAAATTGTGCTCCAGTTTCCAGTAGATGTGCCTCACAATTATGGTTCAAGCTATCAAATGCAACTTTGTTTTCAACAATTTTGGTTTAGGAAAATAGTTGCAGTTTTCTAGATCTTAGTTGTGGTTCATAATAGCATTTGCGGGTCTGTGTCTGAAAGTTGCATTTCCAAAATGTTGTTTTTGATAGTTTTGATGTTTTGTGATGATTTTTGTCCTAGTTTTTGACTATTTCTGATGAGGTATGACTGAAAAACACAACAGATAGTATCAAGCACTTTGTTTTGGACTGGTTTGATGTTTGATTTTGGAGAAAACAAGCATAACCCTAGTAGGAAATGGTTTGTATACTTGGTATAGGCCCACTAAAATACCCCAGATCAGTGTTGAGAAAATATCCTTGAGAGTAGATAACTTTAAGATTTGGTGGCACTAGATCCCCTCCATGACACTCACTTCTACAAGCACACCAATTTCAGATTCTCGGGTAGTCACTTCATGGGAATTTTTGTCTCTACTCAGGGGAGTTAGTAGTGAGTAACTTCAGGCATGTTCTTATACCCTTTACCATACCAAGCAATGGCTGAAGGGCTATGCCTTTAAAAACAAGAGGGTTCTTGTAACACTTAGGGATGTGGCACCTCGTGAGCATAGAATAAGCCACTTAAGGATTTAATCACTCTACTAGGGGCTCTTATACCTTTAAAAGAAAAAGTAGGTACCCTATTTTGAATGAAATTGAATGGATAAGGCCTGCATACCATGAAGACTTGATAGTTTAGTCTCATCCTTTTATATACCGACCTGACCGAAAGACTAGTTGCATTCATTCCCTCTTGTGAGGTAGGCCCCTCTAAGCTTTAAACACAAAAGAAAATGGGTCTAGATTTTTTATCACCGAGTTTGCACAAGGTGAGAGCATAATACCTACCATCCTTCAAACACTACTTAACATTTTGATTCATTTACCCTCTAATTAAATCTATGTGAGAAATAAAATCATTCATTTTAGAGCATGAAATGAAGTGTTTTCTAATATAAAACAAGCAAAGAAATGATTTCAAAATATAATCCTTGGACATTCAAACCTACAAAACCACTTGTTAGTAGTTTCAAAAAAATAAAGATCTTGAACCAATGAAAAAGTTGCACAAACTCCAAGTTAGCACCAAAAGGGGGTTAGCACAGAACTAAAACCAAAATTTAACAACTAAACTAAAAATGAAAGAAAAGAGATTAAAATAAACTAAAACTTAAATAAGAATAAAAACTAAAGGACTTATTTTTTTTGTTGCTCCAAAAAGAAGTAATTTTGGGAGCCCCAACCTAAATCCACACACTACAAACAAAATATCAATAACCCAAAAACTATATTCTACTTACACAAACCAAAAGAAAATGAAAAAGATGTTAAAACTAAAACTTTATACCTAGCATACAAATGTGTCACACGAGGGTGATTGCATTGTGTTTTTGAATTCAAATTCTCCCTCCCACTGGTGCCTCTTGAAAATGCATCATTTATTGTCAAATACATCACTATTCTTATCAAATGCATCACTTCTCAAAAAATGTGTCACTACTCCTATCAGTCATGTCCTTCCATACCTAAAATCTCAAAAATCAAGAAAAAAAATGTACAATTTTTTTCTAAAACATTGCTCACATCGGGTTCTCCAATGTAAGATGGGGTTTAGCAAATTCCTAGCCTAGAATAGTGACAACCAACTCCTCTAGACTATTAACCAAACCTAAACAAGAGAAAACAATGAAAGCATGAGAAAATAATAACATGAAATAAAACACTCCCCATGCTTGAAACTTGAATCACTTCCTATGCTCTCTTATTTCTCTTTTTTGAAATCTTTTCCCTTAGATTTTTTGCTTCACATGTGCAAATACTTATAGAATGGTAAGCATAAAGTTGGAGACAATTAGCTATTAAGTTGAAAATGGAGGAGGAAGGTGGCTTTTATAGACAACCATTCAAATAGATGGTCCAAATTAATGCTCTAGAAAGATTCCAAGATTGACAGATGAGGATCCATTTGAGGGAGGTTATGAAATGGATGGGTAGGATCAAGTGTACAGAAAGATCTCAAGATCAATGTTCTAGAACTGATGCACCAATAATATGCCATTCTTGGAGTAACTATGACAGGTATGACATCAACGACTATGAAACTTGATGGCTATGACAGGGGTTAATGACAAGGCATCTTTGACTAGAGGTGGTGCATAAATAATTTATTTTAAATTATTTATTCAAAAATGGGAAAAATGCAGGAAAGGGACAAGTGGTAAATAAATTATTTATTCAAATTATTTATTTGGAGAAAATGAAAAATGGAGTATGTAGTTAAATTAATCAGTTTAATTAAATGGAGAGATAGAAATTCGTCATGGATAAATAATTTGAATTATTTATTCAAAAGAGAGGAATGACTAATAATTAAATCATTTTGACAATTATTTAATTATAGAAGAATAAAAGGCCAAATGATAATTATTGTTATTTGACTATAGATGAAGGAAAAATAATTAAATAAATAATAATTTATTTAATTTTTGAAGAAAGGGGTATACTAATGACACAATTAAATAATTTTAATTGATTAGGATAGAATAGAAATGAGAAGGTGAATTAATTAAATAATTAAAAATTATTTAATTAATAAAGGAATATGATCGAACATAATTGAATAATTAAAGTTATTCAATTATCAAGGGATGACAACCAAGAAAAGTGATGCTCATTAACTTAGGACATTTTTCAGTGTCTACATATCTAATGTAATCTAATCTGAATGAACTATGAAATAATGTTGAACATGAAAAGTACAAAAATCTAATTATATCAGCAACTGCAATGAATGTAAACTATGTTATTTTCAATGATTTGAATGGAACATAAAGTATCCAACCTAAAATAGAAAGGAAATAATAAAAAATAGAATCTCATAAATAAAGAATTTAACTTTGTGAAATTCAGTCTAAAATTTGCACTAGGACTAATTCACCCAAGGTGGCGAATGAGTCCTAGTAGAGATACAACATTATGTGAGATGTAAATGCAAACTTCTGAATGATTTTCATTGAAATTAGATGCAAAAATGAAAGCTATATGAGCTTTCACTAATGCAAAATTTGAAATACTAGAATGCAAGTTAACCAATGCAATTCCTAATGCAATGTTGATGCAAGCTAATTCTAGGATGAAAATGCACTCCAAATTAAAATATGAAATGTTCTAAATGTAGGTTCACCAAAATGAAATGGAAAATTTTTGGGATGGTGCTATCATATGATTTTTTTTTCATAAAGCATACCTACTCCTTCAATTTCATTCAAGGGTAACACTAAAGATATCAATGCAAAAGGGGGGAGAAATCTTATAGCACAGTTGTCCTAGGGGTTGAATGCAAACTACTAAGGGTTCACCACCAAGTTTAGACTTGGAAAAGATAATGAAATGTAAGATACAACATTAAACCCTAATTGAATGTAATGTAATACTACAGGGCCTATAAAAGTGAATGGAATGAAAAAAAAGGTTGCTAAACAAAATGTGTGCACCTAGAAAATCTGGAGATGACCTAAATGAGCTCTGAAATTCTAAAAAATTTGAATTTTGTAACCTAGTGGGAATCATTCACCATTCTGGGAAAATTAGTACCAGTTCTGGATTTATGTGCAAGAGTCTATTTTAGGAAAAAGTGTATATCTCAATCTGCAAATATATCTAGCAAACAACTACCATGGGACTCATTCACCACTATTGGCGAATCAGTCTCACTCCACTATTTTTGGAATTTAAAGTCCTAATTTGTACTTTAACATCTACTCTTTCCTTCCAACTTGAGTTCCAAATCTAAATCTACCAAAACACCTACAAAATAGAATATAACTTGATTTAATAATGGGGGTTTTCTCTGTTCAAACCCCTAGTTTGGTAATTAAACCTTAATGGAAATAATTAAATGTGCATGTAAACCCTAGCCTTAAGTGTGTCTAAGACTAAGAAATTTGAAACATGATGCAATCCTATTCTAATGTGCAAGAACAATATGCATAGATGAAACTTTAAATAATGCAACACTCACTCTAGGAGATCTCTAATCAGGGTATGTGCAGGATCATGATGGGCCAAAAAGTGGTGATTGATGGGTATGTGTAGGGTATGTGGCTGACAACTTTTTTTTCACCCAAAATTGATGAAAAGAAAAGGGTTTTTAAAGGAGATTCTTAGCTTTCTACCATTATAAAGTATTCTTTACTTTGAATTTAATAAATAATTATTATTCATTTTCTATTTGAATTACGACTAAAGTCCTGATTGATAGGCTGATTGAAAAACATCTATAGCTTTCAAATGGTATCATATTATTTGAATCTAAAAAATGTGTCACATTCCATGCTTCACATAATATAGGTTTAAAAAAAATAATTTCATGAAGTTTTGACCAAGTTAAGGTGGTCAGACATACGAGTTTTTTATATATTATTTAAAGTTGTAATAAAAATTCATAATTAATTATTTACTTGTAAAAAAATTACAAAAAAAAAATGCATCACCTCGGGACATGAGTCCTCTACTTCTATCTAAAATCTTATCAAAAAAATATTATCATTTTATTGTGGTTAGGGTGGTCAAATAGACGCCTACTTATTTTTTCTCTGAAATTTAAGTACTACTGCATTGAAATTTCAAATTTTCACCAAATTTCAAATTTTCACGAAATAGATTTTTTTTATTTTAAATAAACCTAGTAGTTTAGAAACTAAATTCAATTTGCTATAGATTCTATTCTTACATTTTTGTGAAATAATATAGATAATTTATTCAAATTTTTACGTCAAGTTGCCTAACTTTGGTTTTTCTAAATTTTTCGCCGCTTAAGGACCTATTTTTTCAATGATGATCCTACACATACCCATCATCTTAAATCAATCTCAAAGATCAATAAATATTCAGGCTTAAGATAAAAGTATAGTGACAATGGAGGAAGGAGATTCACTTAGAAAACAAGTCCTTAGGCTTGGCTTGATGGTTAGTTGCATCTCCCCAACCTATAATTCTTCATGATTCACCATTGACAACCATGACCAACCCTTGACAATGATAGATATTGAATGAAAGTGAGCTTTAAGACCCATAAAAATGCTTTAATGTTGCTCCAAAGCTTCAAAATTACTTGCTTTTGAAACTTAAATGCTCTTGCTCAAGAAGACTCTTGATATTTATTGATTGGTGCAAAAATGGATATATAAATATCACTATTTCTCCACACAAATCATTCAAAGATGTCCTAGGATTCCTAATTGGATTGAGAATCAGCCTCACAAGGTGATCCAATTCTCAATTAGGAGGAACTAGGAGGGGATTTTTAAGGTTTAAGTGGTTCACCACCAAGCAAATGATTGGAAAAGATAAATAAGCATTCAACCTACAAAACCTAGCAATACAAGCTAAATAATGAGTGCAAATGATTAAATTAAGCTACACCAAGTTAGGGTATGTGTACTTGGGAAGTTTGGAAATGTAATGAGGGTTTTGGAGATACACAGAGGATGCCAAAATGTGATATGGAGGACTAAGATGCCTAAGATGGTGTATTAGTCCCACTACTATTTTTTGGGGTAGATGTAGAGTCTTTAGATGATAGATCGAGATCTGGAGGAATCTCTACAAAATATTCCTGGGAGGACTAAGATGCTGAAGATGGCATATTAGTCCCATTTTGAGTTTTTGAAAACTATAAATGTGATCCTGAGCTCTAAGGTTTGCACTTGCTTCTCGTTAGATCTAAGGTCTTGAAACTCCCAGATCTAACTTGTAGGTGAGTTTTTGTTAAGATGAAAACTTTTCACATTAAAATATCTTCAAATCTTCAACCTAGATCTGCAAATATAAACATGCAAGAGAGGAAAAACTTGTTGATTGTTACTGAATGGGGGTTTTCCTTGGTCAAACCCCTTGTTGGTAATTAAACCTTGAAATGGAATAGAAATAATGGAGGAAATGGTGAATGAAAAACATGCAATGCTACAACTCACCAAAACCTTATAAAGTCTACAAACTTGTGTTCAATGGTTGGAATTGATATGGATATTGAATCAAAGGAATGCTCTTGAAAGATATGGACTTGAATTTCTTGCTAGATTCAAAACCCATGGGAATGAATACTTGAATGCATGTTATCTTGCTTATATGAAAATGAGTGGAGCAACCTTGTATTTATATGTATTCATGCTTAATATCCTGAAATTACACCAAACCAAGCTGACATATGAATTCATTAATTAAAGGAGGCTAAATCCTGGAAAGATTTGAAATTGAATCCTAAAAGTACTTAGCCAAGGAGGACTAAGACCCCCTAGGTGGCATCTTAGTCCCAATGGTCAAATCTCAGGGCATAGATTCCAAAAAGGGACCTTTTTAGGTACATTCAAAATCAGGGTCCTAAGACCCATGGAGGAAAAATATGCCCTAGGTGGTGTTTTAGTCCCAATCCATAAATCAAGGACACAGAGATAGAATCATTAAATGATCATTTATGTTTTGATGTTTTTTTGATATTTAACATAAAAATATATATTTTATTAGGCTTGTGGATTGAAAATAGGACCAATTAGGCCATAAACAAGCATAAATAAAGAAAGGTAGACCCAAACAAGTGTGAAAATGCAAGGGTGTGTATTTTGATACACTACATTTAGCCACCACTTTAGTGAGAGGATGAACTTGCCTCAAACTCACACTAAAGTAGCCAACCACACAATCAATAGGGGTTCAAATGTACCAATGTTGCAAGATAGGATGAAAACAATCAAGAGGGATGATCAAGCCCCCAAGGTCAAGATCCTATGACAAGCCAACATAGGCACAAAGGAACACACTTGCAAATGATAAATGAAGCCATAACTAGATTGCTAACATACACCAACAAGGATAGGAAAAAGAAAAACAAGAAAGGAAAACAAAAAAAATGAAAATGCCACGGATCAAGCTTCGACTGGCCATCCAACGCAATGTGGATTGAGTCTAGGCTACAAGAGGTTTACAAGTGGAACGCATTGTCCAATAGGTATGTGTAGGATAATCATGGAAAAAATAGGCCCCTAAGTGGCAAAAAATTTAGAAAACTCAGAGGTAGGAAACTTGACGTAAAAATTTGAATAAGTTATCTATATTATTTCACAAATATGTAACAATAGAATTTGTAGCAAATCGAATGTAGTTTCTAAACTACTAGGTTTTTTTTTTTTAAATCTATTTGGTGAAAATTTAAAATTTCAATGCAATAGTACATAAATTTTAGGGAAAAAATAAGTAGGCGTCTCACAAACCACCCTAACCACGATAAAATGACAATATTTTTTTATAAAATTTTACATATAAGTAGAGGACTCATTTCTCGATGTGATGCATATTTTTTTATAATTTTTTTACAAGTAACTAATTAATTATGATTTTTTTATTACAACTTTTAAAAAATATAAATAATCGTATGTCTGACCACCTTAACTTGGTCAAAACTTCATGAAATTCATTTTTTTAAATCTTATAGTATGCAAAGAATATAATGTGACACATGTTTCAGATTCAAAAAATGTGATACCTTTTGAAATCTATAGATTTTTTTCAATCGGCCTATCAATCAAGACATTAGTCATAATTTAAATAGAAAATGAATAATAATTATTTATTAAATTCAAAGTAAAGCATAATTTATATTGGTGGAAATGTGAGAATCTCCTTTAAAAACCCTTTTCCATCTCATCAATTTTTGGTAAAAATAAAGCCGCCAACCACATACCCATCATATCGCCACTTTTTGGCCCATCATGATCCTGCACATACCCCACTATGAAAACAAAACACATGCTCACAAGGACTAGTTGGAGCTAGGTGTCCACTAGGTGAGCCCCAAGAAATCCATATCAAAATCATACTCCCATGACTATAATAAGGATAAAAAGAAAATCCATGCTCACATGGGCTAGTGAAGCTTGGTGTTCACTAGGTGAGCTCTAGGGTACCACATCAAAGCCATACCTCCATGACTTTAATAAGGTACAAAAGAAAATGAAATGTAACAAGAAAGAGAGAAGTTCAAAGGGATTTTTCTTAGTTCATGCAAGGTCTCATCTTAGAGAACATTGTACTTAATTTTTCCAAGAGAGGACAAGTCAAAGAAATATCACACTCTCAAAGGAAATCAAAACCAATGACACCACCAAGAAAAGGAAACATTGCAATCTAAGAAAGAAAATCACACAATGAAATATGAGTGTCGATGTATTCCCCCCTCTTTAAAGTAGTTGTTAACTCCATTGATATGAGAAATTGATTTAAAGTAGAAGAATATAAAAGACATTACTCAAAAATCCCTATGGCAATTCATATGTTTCCAATAAGCTACATCATGTAATAGGATGGAAGGGTTACCCCCAAAAATACAATGCTAAAGATGAATCAGTAGGTCACATATGAGAGAACTTAATGCATGCCATCTGCATCCCAAGCTTGCTCCTACATATACATGAAAGGTGATGAAATAGCCAAAAGAGGTAATGATAGGTGACATATGAGGACAAGGCTACATAACCCCTTGCTCCCAGTTAGTGCAGGACAAGGATGAGCCGAGATGATTGATGAGAAACATGCTAGACTGAAAATCAGTATCAATTAGGGGAATTAGGTGCCCTCACATAAGGAAGAGCACCAAACTCCTTAAGATGTTGGATTTTATTACTCAAAGCCTTACATTCATTAGTAGAATGACCATGAACTTTATGATATGCACAAAATGAAGTCATGTAGTATAATTTATTTTGTGTTCTTGGAGGGAGGGATATCAAATGATCTTAGAGGAGTTTCTTCAAGATACTCTCTTGGTCAAAAGTGAAGGATGTTACGTTATTTTGCAACAAAGATATCTCTTTCTTAGTAGAATATGTCCTACTTACACAAGACTCTTTAGATTGTGATATTTTGTATTCTTATTTAAAGGAGGGTGTAAATTATAAAAAATTCAAATCATTAGTGTTTTGCGTGATGACATTGAATTTAAGTGAAGATTTCTTTGTTTCTTTTGTTTCTTGCAAAGTATAACACTCAAGACCACTAGGGCCTATTAGTTCAGGATGCAGTAGTGTTAATGTTGGTTTAGAGGAATCCTTTGTGAGAGTGTTGATATTAAGTGAAGGTTTATTTATTTCTATCAGAGGAAAATAACCAAGACCATTAGTTGTTTCTTGTGTGCTAGTTTCAATAGGGACAGAGATACCTTGTTCTCTAGCACCACATACTTTTCCACTATATCTAGGTTGTTTCATAAGCTTATAACCTTTTCCATAAAAATATTTCATCTCTTTTGGGTTCAATACTTGTTGATATTCAGTTTCATCAAAGTTGGTCGTGTAACTTTTTTTATTTTGTTATGAAGTGGTTGAGGTGGACGCTTTTGAAGGGCCTTCCATTTTTTTTTTTGACATTATTTCCTTTTCTTTTTCCGTGTCTAAATCTTTGGTTATGATCTTGTATTCTCCCATGAATGTAGGTGTGAAATCTAAGGAACCCCAATCATCTTCTACTAGCTTTGTGACTTATTCAAAAAAATTCTTTGTCTTTATGTTGCATGGGTTCCACTTGTGTAGTTGGTGTTAATGTTTTCAAAGGAATCTCTTTACCTTTCTCAATGCTCAAACAACTATATGGTTCAGGATCGGCTTTGATTGTATAATTTTTTTTGTTTAAGAAATATTTCATGATACAATCAAGGGTAGATGACACCTTATTCATTGCATGAATCCATGGTCTACCTCAAAGAAGGTTATATCAAAGATCATTAGGCATAACATGGATCAGTGTTTGTAATGTGGCATTTCCAGTTTTAATAGGTAAAGTGATTACACCAAGCAGGTTTTTTCACATGTTATCAAAGCCATTAATAGAGAAAGAGATGGGTTGGATTTTTTATTTATCGACACCAAGATTATCCAAAAGGATTACACTACACACATTTAAGGTTGAGCCATTTACAACAATGCTTTGTTTTATCCCTAGGATCATATTATATTTAGCTATGATCATGAAAGCCTCATTTTGTTTATGCACTTCCAAAAGGGGGGAGTTCAGTTTGGTGGAAAATAATGTCAGCATTTATTCCTTGAATCATGGCTGCTATTTCATTTGGGTTTGCACTAGAGGGAACCATAACTTGTTGCAAGGTTGTTTGAAGCATAGTGTGATAATTAGGTGAATTCTAAATTAAGTCCCATACAGATATCTTTGTAGGAGTATTCTTAAGGTTTTTGAACAGATCATACTCCTTCCCATTATGTGAAGTTAATAGGGGAGCACTAGGAAAAATAGGACTAGGAAATGGGAGGGATGTTGAGGGTGTGTGTGTAGACACTAAAATTTGGTCTAAGCCTATAACTTAAATTTCTTCATAATTCATATTATCATGGTCGTGATTAGATAATGTTAATTATTTAATTAATTTCTAAAGTATTTTCTCATCTATTAATTAAATAACTTTTAATTATTTAATTGATTCACTTTAACATTTATTCTTCTATTTAATTAATTCATATTATCTTTATTCAAATCCTGATTAATTAAACAAAAGTTCTTTATTTAATTATGTCACTAATTAACTTTAGCCTCCTTAAATTAAATAAATTCTTATTTAATTTATCTTTGGCATATTTTCAACTATAATTAAATAAATACTTTAATTATATACTTATTCATTTAACATTTTCTTCAATTAATTTATTCTTTAAATGTCGAATCTTGAATTAAATAATCATTTAATTCATAAAAGTCTATTTTGAACATATTCCTCTATATTTAGATAAATTTTTAAGTTATCTAAGTATTCATTCCCACTTGACTCGAGGTCTATTTAAATCAGTCAGTTATCTCCTGATCTAATGTCTTAGTGTCTTTCATGAAGAAACTCTCTGTCATAACTAGTCAGTTATCTAGTTTTAATTCTTATGCATGTACACATTTATTAATTAAAAATATTTATTTAATTAATTAATTTATGTGTGCATTTGAATAGATCATTTTTGTTATTATATCTTTATCTTTGTCATGCAAACATTATTCTTCTAATTTTTGAATACTTTCATCTAGAGATTAAATCATTATTTAATCTTGATCTCTATTTTTTAGGTTTTATCACTCATGTTAATATTAACACTTATCTCAATGCATCTCGAATATTTTAATCTGAATCATCCATCTATCTTTCAATCTTGGCCTCTCATTCAAATGATCAATTTTCTATAAATTCATCTAACTCTCATCATTTCAATTCCTCCTGAAATTGTATGACTTATGGAGCACTTGTTTAATATTGAATATTTTTCTATAATCACATACATCAAGGCTATACTTGCACACATACTAAAAATATAAGGGAAAGAATACCATCACAGTGAAATGGAGAAGGACAATGGATGTCATTCAAGGAAGGATGTAGATATTGGGTGAGATCACTCTTTGTTTATGTTCATAGTTTCCTTTGTTCTTTGTTGTTTAGCTTTGGATTGCATTAGAGTTTATTGCTATTGTGTTTTCTTTAATCTTTCATTGTTTTCATGATGTTAAATTTGGTGAACCTGACTTGAAGACATGTTCTTCACAAATATGTAGACGTTTTATTTGATTTTTGTAGGTATTGTACGACGCAACACATCTAATAGAAAAAATGACACAACCGATATTATGAACCATATCTGACAAATAGAGCGACACATCTAACAAAATTTGACACATCCATGGCTCTGTGCGATGCAATCAACTGGTAAAAATTTGTGATCCATCTGTTGCTCTGAACAACACATTTGACTGGTGAAATTTGTAGGTTAAAATTCTAATTTACAATTTTTCATTGTGTTGTTATTTTAGCTAATTTTTGGTTTGTAGCGTGTGTTTTAAGGAGTTAACATAGTGTTTTCAGGATGTAGCATAGAAGACAAGTTTTCAAAACCCCTCTTGCAGGATGATCGATGAAGACCAATTTAAAACTACTAATGAATTGTTTTGTAGGACATGTGTCGAAGACTATTTTGAAATAGATTGTTTGGTAGATTAGAAAATTTTCATTTTGGTTTAAAATTTACTATTGTCTACTGTGTTTGGTGCAAAAGCACACTTTGTTATTACCCCTGATTCATTATATAGAAGTATCCTCTCCCCTTGCACATTCGTGTGATCCTGGGTGCAAGAGAACCTATTACTAACTCTAGAAATTGGGCCAATCTTGGTGGGAAAAAGTACTCACCCCAAGATGACTTAGAATGGTAACACATTGAACTCGAGCGACTTCTAGCTGGTATATAAAAGTGGGTACTTGAGGAAAGGTCAAGTATCACAAGTATTATTTTGACAAGAAGGGCTACAATGGTCTCTTGCCGCATGGATGATACCCCATGAAAAAAATTCATGTACTAAAAATCTCTTGTTTCTAGTTAATCCAAAAACCTTTATCTATTTACTAGTGCAGCAGGTCAGACCCGTGAAGTCGTCTCACCTTCTTATGATTCATAGTAGAGATGAGAAGTATGCCATGGGAGTTTCATGCGTACTATAGCTTGGCTGCCCCAGAGAAGTGAGTGTCATGGAGTGGATCCAGTGGGGTCAAGCTACTAGTCATCCACTTTGAATAAGCGTAGCTTGGGAAACCCAAGTGAGAACTCATCAATTATTGTCTTTCACAGCCTTAGGATTATACTTGTTTTCTAGAAATACACATGTTCATAATCGTCAAACTAAAAATGCATTGTCTTCTGATTGTCTTTATTTGTCAAAACTTGATCATGAAACAAAGTCAGTTACATTGTCATTCACTAGAAAACCACAACTGTTCACCAGAAAAATGCAACGGTTACTTAGAGTCACATCTGTTAAAAATTCTATTGCATCTTCCATAATAGCTCACATTTGGTTAGTAGAAAACCACATATGATATCTCAGTCATGTGTGTCATTACCTCTGTTACTGATAAACCCACAATTGTTACATTTTGTGATGCATCTAAATAGGTGAGCTGCATCTGTAGTCTGGAATGATGCATATGCCCTTGTCACATAACCAACCTACCTTTACCTGTACATAGTCAAAGTCTTGAAAACCGCATTTGATTAGTCTTGAGTCACATTTGATACCCTAAGTTGCATCTGCAATAAACAAAACCACATGTGTCTGATACCCGAGACTAAATTTACTAGTAAACCACAACTGAGAAGGAAAAACACAACTGAGAAATTTTGTAATGCATCTACCTGAGTATCAGAAAACCAGAATTTATTATCACAAACCACAAACAAATAGTCAAACTAGTATCTGACTTATCCTTTTACATTGATTCTTGGATAGAAACTAGAAAGTTTTCTCAAAACTTGCATGATTGCATCCTTTAGGAATCATTTAGTCATAGCGATAGGTACCCCAGTCATATATCTTACTTTCATTTTAGGGGTCTTTATTTCCTTTAGAGAAATCATCTTTTGTAGATTTTAGGATAGGCTTCTTTCACGCTTTGGATAAACCCAAGTGATTTAAAAAACATTACCATTGAACATAGTCATTGTATCTTTTGTCCTACACATGACTCCTTCCAACTCATTAGTCTAGTTTGGAAGCTCACCTTATCTTTTAGTCCTAGTCCTACCAAGGTTCCTTGTCAAAATTAAATTGAAACCTAGGTTAGGCTTTAGTTGATAGATAACCTATTTTAGAATCTTCCAAATTGGTCACTTATACCTTTACATATTTAGACACTATCATCCTAGAATAGCGTCATTTTAGACATACCATATTTGCAGAGAAAATACCAAAAAAATAGTTGCATACATTCATCCTTTATATTCAAAACTTATAAAAACATAGATTAGACTCATCATCCATAGACTTAGCTTTTTCATCACTTTCACTTTGAGCATACATTACATGGTTGAAACAAGATCGAAAAGGAAAGAAAGAGAAAAGATGGTTGATGCAAAAGAATTCATCAATCCATTCTCAAAACCCTTTTTAGGGACATATTCATTTAGACCTCACAAGACTTTGTTAGAAAAATTTGTTACTAGAGTCTCACAACTTGGACACATTCATGTGGAAGACATATATGATGTTGCACAAGACCCTAAGTTTTCTTCCTTCATAGATGAATATCTAGCAAATGATCCTCAATGATATTTAGCCAAATTGCTAGCAGGAGGTGCCAAGTTACCTCCTATTTTTTATATTAGTACCCTACAAACTGCATTACTCAGGGAACAAATGCCACTAATACTAGTGCTACTATACCTAAAGTGACTACTACCATACCATCTAGAGGACCTACACATAGTGTCTCAATGATACACACATCTCCATTTGGTATGTGTACCTTGACATAGGGGATAAATTTTACCATAGGGGCATCATCATCCAATCTCATCGGTCCTCTTGTTGGGAACAAAAAATCTAGAACAACAACCCCTATACCAAGTGTCAATGTCACTAGCACTATTCCACAGACAACATCTATACCTAGTGTTAATTTTGCTAGTACTATACCATGGATTGGGGTTTCATGGAAAAGAGGCATACCCTCTTTCCAATATGGAAACCGACCCATTACTTCATTGATTCTGAGTCAAAATCCATTTTCATAGATTTTGAGTCAAAATCCATTTTCAAAGATTCAGATTCAAAATCCATTTTCACAAACTCTGAGTCAAAATCCATTCACTAACATTTGAAATAAAAATCCACTTTACATACTGGAATTTAATCAAAATCCATCACAAAACATTGGATCTCAAAACATGTACATAGACCCAAATAATCCAATCAACACATCATTAACTCATGTTGATGTCTTGTAGACACAAATGCATGCACTTCAAACATAGATGGATAACATGGAAGTTTCAACCAAGAAAACCTTTTCAGCAAAGGGTTTATGCCCATTTCCCTTTGATAAATCATTGTGCATGACACCTTTCCCTCATGGGTATGGCATACCAAACTTTCCAAAGTACAATGGAAAGAGAAATCTAGTCGAACACATAAGGTAATTTTATATGATGTGCATAGATGTCACCTACAACCCCACCTATCTTATGAGACTCTTTCCAAGAAGTCTTGTTGGAATTGCACTAGAATGGTTTTTAGATCTTGACTATGACATAAAATCATGGGGCGAACTGGCTAAGAAATTCATTGAATAATTCTCCTTTAACATAGACCATGAGATTAACATAGGAACCTTGTGTCATGCTACACAAGACAAAGGAGAAAATTTTATATCCTTCTTCCAGAGGTGAAGAACTATAGCCAGTCGATGTCTTGTCAAGATACCTGAGAAATAAAAGGTCATTATCGTCTAAGAAAACCTCAACCCAAAATTGAGAAGTGACTTGAGGGTACATTGTTGCACATCCTTTACAAAACTAGTGGAAAAGGGTCTCATACTAGAAAAATCTCTCATTGACAAAGGAGAACTTAAGACACAGACACCCAACAGAAATCTAAATGTGTACAACACACCCAATGACATAAAAAAGTTTGTCTCGTAATAAAAAGTTACCAATGATCGAGTAGTTGATGCAAGGAATTTACAGGTAGGACTGATCATTACACTTAGAGGAAATAACCCCTCTACTAACAAACTCAATTTCATCAACCAGACCCCAAACACTACCCAAAACACCCAACAGCCACAACAAAAAAGATGATTTCCAAAACGTGGGTTCACTCCCCTCGGGGAACTGATCGAGATAGTCTTTAAACAACTATTGCAACATAATCTTATACAGCTTCAAGATCCAAGACAATATGATCCAGGGAAATTCAAACCATCTTGGTGGGATGATAATGTCTTTTGTGATTTCCATCGTACCAAAGGACATAGCCTACAAAATTATGGTCAACTAAAAAACATCATATAGGACTTTGTCAAGAATAGAATTATTGAAGTCAGTGGACATAAAACTACATCTTCAAACAT
This sequence comes from Sequoia sempervirens, assembly GCA_007258455.2. Taxonomy (NCBI): domain Eukaryota; kingdom Viridiplantae; phylum Streptophyta; class Pinopsida; order Cupressales; family Cupressaceae; genus Sequoia; species Sequoia sempervirens. The sequence continues at coordinate 989,491,448 of VDFB02281492.1, forward strand.
TGATCACAAGGTATTTTTGGATCCATTACATGACCATGGGAAAGGAAATCCGCCAATTCGAGTAACAAGACCAATACTTTGGCCAACTATGCTAATGTAAAGCATGATTATAGTGGCAAAATCATAAATCACCTCCAGGCCGCTGATGAGCATGCCAATAACATTTCTATAAATAAAACTCCCAAGTGTGTTGTTAACACTCATCAAACCAAGATCACCATTCAAGGCCCTCCATCACATCAAACACCACAGGCTTCCAAGTCGCAGTATAACTTACTTGATTAGTTGGGGAAGACCCCAGCCCAAATCTCTATCTTAGAATTGTTACGTATCTCCCCTCAACATTGATCCATTTTAGAAAAAGCCTTACAAAGCACCATTGTCCCTAATGATCTTGATGTCAATCATTTCCAAGAAATGGTAGGTTACCTAACTAATAATCATCATGCCACATTCTCCAAACAAGACTATCCAACTAAGAAGGCAAATCATAATGACCTATTACATCTCGAAGTCCTTGTTGACAAAACAAAAGTTAGATGAGTTATGGTAGATGGAGGAGCAGGGTTAAATCTTTGTACTTTAAAATTGATTAAGGTATTAGGTTTCTCGAAAGAATGTGTGGACACAACCAAAAACATTTTCATTAAGGATTTTGATGATGAGGAACAAAAATAAAAGGGGTGGTAACACTTCCTATCAGAATTGGTCCTACAGTTATGGAGAGAAAATTCCAAGTCTTGAATTTCATCTTTCCATACAACATCCTACTAGGCAGACCATGGATTCATGCCATGAAGGCAATCCCTTCCGCATATCATCAATGTCTCAAATTTATCTACAATGGCACTGAAATAACAATAGATGGTGACCCAGATCCATTCCAATATTTGATTCTCCATGGTATAAAGATATCTATGAATACCTCCATGCCAAAATCATACCCCTTGACCTTTCTAATAACCAACATAGGACATTGCTTCGCAAGCTATCCAAGTACACCATCATCAGAGACACCCTTTATAAGCATTCCTTAGACAATAAACTGTTGATATGTCTCGATACTGACGAAGCATAAGCAATCTTGTGTGGGGTACATGAGGGTATATGTGGACCACATTCTAGTAGTCCTACCTTAGCTAAGAATATTATGAGAATGGGTTACTATTAGCCTACCATGGAAAAGGACTTATATATCTTTGTAAGAAATTTTTCCAATGTTAGGTACATGGAGATTTGATACATCCACTAGCACAGGAGCTCCATTCCATAACGTCACCATGGCCCTTTTCTGAATGGGGACTAAACGTTATAATTAAGATACATCCCACACTGGGGCATCACTGGCGCATTTTTTTGATTGATTTTTTTGACACAATGGCTAAATGACATTGCATCAAAGAGGGGTAAAATGTAGACACTAAAATTTGGTCTAAGCCTACAACTTCAATTTCTTCATAATTCGTATTATCATGGTCGTGATTAAATAGTGTTAATTATTTATTTACTTTCTAAAGTCTTTTCTCATCTATTAATTAAATAAATTTTAATTATTTAATTGATTCACTTTAACATTTATTCTTCTATTTAATTAATTCATATTATCTTTATTCAAATCTTGATTAATTAAATAAATGTTCTTTATTTAATTACATCACTAATTAACTTTAGCCTCCTTAAATTAAATAAATTTTTATTTAATTTATCTTTATCGTATTTTGACCCATAAATAAATAAATACTTTAATTGTTTAATTATTCATTTAACCATTTCTTCAGTCAATTAAATGAATCTTATTTATTTAATTTATTCTTTAAATGTCAAATCTTGAATTAAATAATAATTTAATTCATAAAATTCTATTTTGAACATATTCCTCTATATTTAGATAAATGTTTAAGTTATCTAAGAATTCATTCCCACTTGACTTGAGATCTATTTAAATCAGTCAGTTATCTCCTAATCTAATGTCCAAGTGTCTTTTGTGAAGAAACTCTCTATCATAACTAGTCATTTATCTAGTTTTAATTCTTATGCATGTACACATTTATTAATTAAATATCTTTATTTAATTAATTAATTTATGTGTGTATTCAAACAAATCATTTCTGATATTTTATCTTTATCTTTGTCATGCAAACATTATTCTTCTAATTTTCAAATACTTTCAACTAGAGATTAAATCATTATTTAATCTTGATCTCTATTTTTAGGTTTTATCACTCATGTCAGTACTACCACTTATCTCAATGCATGTCAAATCTTTTAATCTGAATCGTTTGTCTATCTTTCAATCTCAGCCTCTCATTTGAATAATCAATTTTCTATAAATTGACCTGACTATCATCATTTCAACTCCTCCCTAAATTGTATGAATTTTGGAGCACTTGTTTAATCTTCAATATTTTGCTATAATCACATACATCAGGGCTATACTTGCAAACATACTGAAAATATGAGGGAAAAAATACCGTCATGGAAAAATGGAGAAGGACTATCAAGGTCATTCATGGAAGGATGTAGATATTGGGTGGGATCACTCTTTGTTTATGTTCATAGTTTCCTTTGTGCTTTGTTGTTTAGCTTTAGATTACATTAGAGTTTATTGCTATTGTGTTTTCTTTAATCTTTCACTATTTTCATGATGTTATAGTATGTCTTGGTTGCGGATTGTTCCTAGTCTTATATGTATGACCAACAATATTATAACTTGGTTGTTGCAAAAAATTGTTCTTAGGTGGTTCAAGGATAAGGATGGGTTTGTTTTGAACTTGTGGTTTTTGAGAGGGTGTGGATGGATGATAGATTTAGGCTCGAGAGAGTAATTGAAGGGGTATCTAATGTGCATAACCTCAAAATATTTATCATTATTTTCATGATCTCTTAATGAAGAGGAGTCTAATGTTACTTCATCATCTTCATCTAAGAAATTACTATTGTCAATATTCACATTTTATTGCACCATTATATCTTCCCTAGTAGGAGATTTTTTAGGAGAACTACAAACTAAATGTTCTTGACATTCAAGGATTGGTTCTTCTAAGATGACTTCATCACACACCAAGGAGTTATAAATGGTTTAATTTTCTTGTTCATCAACAATGGTGTTGTCTTGTTGAAGAATTTTTTCACTACATAGGAAGAAAGGAAATCAAGATTCCCATGACTTTCATCAATTAGATCTTCTAACATGAAAGTATTATCTTCACAGCTAGGAGACATACTAGATGAAGAATAGATATGATTGCCATGATCATTTATGGTTGTTTCTTCTTGTTCATCAATGCCGTGTTCACTAAAAGAGGTAGGGGGAGAGAAACAACTAGGACTCTCAAAACCCTCATTGATTAGTTCTTCTAACATCAAAATATCTTATTCGCGAATAGGAGAGGTATTAGGAGAAGAACGAATATGATCATTAGGATTTTCTAAGGTTGTATTCTCTTAAATCACTAAAACACTCTCATAGGGAGGGGCTATGATCCTTTTCTTATTATGCCTAGAAAGGTAAGGTACTAACATTGTTTGAACAAGAATGAAAAGAACTTTTAACCATCTCATGAAATGCTTTAATCATGTAAAAAATGTGTATCCAAAGATGCAAAATAGTTTTATCCAATATATGAAAAACTTTAAAAGTAGAAACAATGTATATCTAAAAATAAAAAAGCACTTTTATGATGGTTATACAAATTTTTATGAATGTAAGCATTCTATGTGCCATAATGAAAAGTAATTTTATCCGTATTATGCAAAATTTCATAAATGTGAGCATTTTTAGACCTAGTGATGATTGTAATTGAAATGATTTCAAAAATGATTTCCCTAAATTGATGTTTTTGACCTAGATGCATAAAAAAGATGTTCAAGAAACTTCCCAAACTTATAGTATCTGTTACTAGGAGGCTTAGGAAGGACTGAAAAGTAGATTTAAATCCTAAACACTATAGCTTCAAACTCAACAGGCACTAGGACGTCAGTAAGGGAATTTTAGTCCTACTGAAGGAATTTGAAGGTTCCAAAAACTAAAATACAATGCAATCAACTAGACAAAGTTCTGAGCCAAAAACCCTGAGAGGCACTAAGACGCCAGTAAGAGCATTTTTGTCCCAAGGGAGGTTTTTTATAGAAAAAAAGAAAATTTGAGTTGTTAACAGTGTATGTGCAGGATCATCATGGAAGAAACAGGCCCTTAAGTGGCAAAAAATTCAGAAAAATAAGAGTTAACCAACTTGACGTAAAAATTTGAATAAGTTATCTATATTATTTCAAAAATATGTAAGAATAGAATCTATAGAAAATTGAATGTCGTTTATAAACTACTAGGTTTAATTTTTTTTTTAAATCTATTTGGTGAAAATTTGAAATTTCAATGCAGTAGTACTTAAATTTTAGGGAAAAAATAAGATGTGGGTGTTTGTCTGATCACCCTAACCACAATAAAATGATAATATTTTTTAATACAATTTTAGATATAAGTAGAGGACTCATGTCCTGATGTATTGCATATATTTTTGTAATTCTTTTCCAAGTAAATAATAAATTATAATTTTTTATTACAACTTTTAAGAAATATAAGAACTTGTATGTCTGACCATCTTACCTTGGTCAAAACTTCATGAAATTCATTTTTTGTTTTTTAATCCTATAGTATGCGAAGCATAGAATGTGACGCATGTTTTGGATTCAAAAAATGTGATACCATTTGAAATCTATAGATGTTTTTCAATCAACCTATCAATCATGACTTTAGTCATAATTCAAATAGAAAATAAATAATAATTATTTATTAAACTCAAAGTAAAGGATAATTTATATTGGTGGAAAGCAAAGAATCTCCTTTAAAAACCCTTTTTGTTTCATCAATTTTGGGTAAAAAAAAGTCACCAGCCACATAGCCTACACACACCCATCATATTGCCACTTTTTGGCCCATCATGATCATGTACATAACCAACAGTGTTCCCAAATTGCCTACCCAGGGACCGGATGTTTGGAAACAAAAACTTGTGCAAATGAATGCAAAAAAAAGTGACTATTGACAAGCAATTGGATGCAAAAGTGAATGAATTCTTTTTCAATTTTGAATGCAATAAAAATGTTCCTAAATGCAATTAGGATGATAAATAATTCCCTTTTCCATTTTTTATTTTTATTATTTATTATTTTTTAATAATGAGATAAAATGTTGCAAGCAACCAAAAATGCAACATATATGCACTTTCACTAATGCCAATAAGAGAAACCCTAGATGCACTTTCACTAAATATGAGAAACCCTAGATGCAATTTCATTAATGTAAGATGCAATGCAAGAATAAATACAATCTAGATCTAAGGACTTTAATGGACTCCAAAATCAAAAATGAATGTTCAACAAGGTTGGGTTCACCAAAATGATTGGTGGAAAAATGGATATATAAATATCACTATTTCTCCACACAAGTCATTCAAAGATGTCCTAGGAGTATGAATTGGATTGACTATCAACCTCACAAGGTAAGCCAATTCTCAATTAGGAGGACCTAAGAGGGGGGTAAGTGCACCAAGATGCTTCCCAAAAAAGGGGCTTAAGTGGCCACTTTTTTTCTGAAATCAGGAAATACTGACCTTGGACGTGAAATTGAGGATAGCTACACTCAAAATTTTTTGATGGAAC